>CAIGRN010115817.1:0-11204 GCA_903798345.1 Fraxinus anomala
TTAGAATATAGATCTTGAAAAGTAGAGAATAGTGTAATTTCCACTAAATTGAAATGGAGTCGTCTACCCGTCTCTTGTTTTGAATGAAATGGATTGGGCTGGGCAATGGTTTTTGGCCATCTGGGTAAGGTAATGGGTATTGGTAATTGTTTTGGGTGGGCATATAAAAAAAAATAGGGCCAATCACGTGTTGGGCCCAAAAGTTCAACGTAGGCCTATGCCTGCACTGGACCTCATTTGGGCTCCGCCCCTGCCTCAAAACTTTTAAAAAGTTTTAATTGAATATATCGTGGCTTTTAGATATTTTTTAAAAAATTTTAAAAATCTCAATTGAAAACATCAATACTTTTAGAGAGTCTTTAAAGGTCTGCATTAAATACTCCTAAACTTTTTAAATATCAAAAATTCATTAAAAATCTCGATTGAATACCTCTAAGAATCAGTTTAGTTCGATTTTATTTACAATTTACCAATTTTAGCGTATGTTTGCACAAATTACTTAAAATTACTTCTAAATTTTTTAATAACATATTCATTTAATAAAATAATTTTATTTGCTGATCTTATAATTTTTCTCAACTTTTGATTATACATTCTCTGGAACAAATTATTTTTCACTTGAAATAATCCCTCTCAAACTTAGAAGGTCAAACAATTTGTGGTCTTGTTTCCTGTTTCCAAGTACAAAATTGAATTTAGTTAAATGAATTTCTATGAATTTTTCATGAAGCAAATTCAAAAAAAATAAATTATATAGATTACACTTTATAATCTTTACAATGATGTTGCTGCTTTCCACTGCAACATAAATTATATTTTCCCAAATCAAAATTCACAGATTCAAAATTACAAATCTCATTTCAATGCCAAATTTTCAATTAACTCATACAACATAAATTATAATTCTTAAGTAAGGATAGTGATAACTCATGAATAAAAAATAACAAAAAACAGAAAACTCACGGTCGGCAAGCTACAGCCGGTCATTGAAAACGGGTGATGGTTCCCTTCCGACTTCTGAGACTTGAGTCTTCCGGCATGGCTGGACTGGTGGAAGCGTCAACAGCATCATCGGGAGGCGGAAATGGAAAATGGAAATTGGTTTTGACTTTTGAAAATGGAATTAGGCCTGGTCAATTGTAAAAATAAGGCCCAAACATCTCCCGCACCAGTCTCCTTTTTCCTAACTTCAGATCACTGTTCCGGCGGAGCTCAACATGCGCGGCCGTGCTCTCTCGCCGGGTGCTAAGTTCGTCGCTGGTTGTTTGACAAAACTATTCATAAAAGTTTTATCAATTTTTGATAAAAATTAATGAAATGTGTTAACCCATTAAAATTTTGCTAAATAACAAGTACAATGTTTCGAAGAAACTACAAGTTATTGGAATTATAAATTCATAGAATTGAGTGATATATAAGTGGGTAATATTTGTGAACCGAGTAAGCCCATATTTGGTTCAACTGGAAAATTAAATCGAAATTTAATTATAATTAATAATTAATTTTAATTATATATTCTATGAGATTCAAATCTTTTCGATCATATATTCCATCGAATTTTATTAAAATTTTATTAAAAATATAATTTTCATCTAAATCAAATAAGGGCTAAATATATGTTAAAATTAAAATTTGATTTTGACGAATTACAATATACCAAACAAGCAGTTATGATGGAGAAAGAATGATGCAAGTCCCATGATTTGGATACGTGTACATCACCAACAGGTTAGCGACAATACTTAAAGGCGAGTGCATGTACTATTGCTCCTAATAATTTCAGCCGTCACTTTTAATATAGGCTAGTCAACATCTAACCATGTTTTTTAATTGCTTATTAACCCTAAATTTAGGATCAATTAATCTGGTTTAGTGAAATAATTGACTTATGGCCCACCATATACGGACAAACATTATGTTTGACTTGATGTTTTCACGTAAAAATCTATAGCATTGATTTTTAACCTAAGTATTCAACTAGTAAATTTATTTACGATAAACAAAAAAGTTTTACTAAAATTTTATAATAGTCAGATAACTAGTCATCAATGATGAGAACCATTCAAACTAGAAATCACTATTAGTTCATCATGCGATACATATTTCTCTGAACTCTGAAGCAAAATTTACTTCAAACTCGATTTTTTGTATATTGAAGCAAGATATATTTTTGTGAAAGTCCAATGATACTATAACAAAAATTTGGATAAATTTAGGATAAGTTTCGAACTACTCGCACCATCCAAATATAAATCAACTAGCCAGGTTGAAAATAATCAACTTTCTTGAATGATGCCAAATTTGATTACACAGCCATCCTTATGAATTCGTAAATAACCCTATACAAAATCTTATCTTGCTTAATTTCATTATCAGAGCTATGAAAATAATGTTATATGCTAATTGTTGAAAAACGAGAACTTAATCTGTCTTAATCACAAAATCCAATTTTAGAATGTTTGAGACCAATAATAATCAATTCCAAGACTAAATGAAAATTATTGAGTTGAGAATGAGGATTACATTAATTGAACTTTGCACAATGTGGAAGTTTGAGCCATTAATAGAAGTAGAGTCTAAATTATTGTCAAACATAAGCAATTATATCATGGTCGAGGTTATTAGATTCGATACGTCAAGTATAAACTAATATCAAACTAGTGAATACTATTAACGATTGTTTCACAAAGAAAATCACTATCGATGATCGAAGATAAGATGACAGCAATGGCTTATGACTGTAATTTAACGAAGTTTCGAAGATCAATTAAGGCAATTTATGAAAAGTTTCGTTAGATTTCGAGAATTTTGTTTAGGCAGAGCATATGTGTACTCAATGTTTATAACAGAGAAGGGGTGAAAGATGCCTATAATAAGATAAATACGATCATCAGTTTTCAAATTAGAATGTTACTTGCAAAATTTGAAACTCGCACGTAATTTTAACATTGTTGTAATTGACTATGAAATATTTTATTGAGTTAAGGTTACTTAATTACGCTATTTATGAATCTTTTGAGTAACTTCGATCTCAATTATTTTTCTTTATATTTTTGTAATATGATATCTCGCCACGTCAGCTCCAAGGGGGGCCATAGAGCCATCATTGTCACGAGTGACAACTTTTATCAATTTAAGTGGTAAATGCACGCGGAGTGACCTAAGGGAAGAGAAATTAATGCATTTGGTGCTTTCTTCGATTGCGCAATCTAGTATAGGGTCACCGGTCAAAAATAGCAGCTACAACCCTACAATCCCCATGTGTGCATTATATGATGGGTAAACATTGCACCATTGGTCTTCAATCTTTTAAAAATGAACAAGTTGGGCACTATCATTCTCTAATAATGAAAAATGACCAAATATTCATTAAATTGCCTTTTATTCTCATAAAAATATATCTTCCTTGAATTCTTTTGGACTCCAACCCAAATTAGGGATTGTAAAATTCTGACCTCTGCCCCATCTTGAATATTTTTATTTTTATTTTTATGTTTTTCAGTTGAAATCCTATTTTAAAATACAAAAAATAACATTAAAAAAATATATAATTAAATGTTGTGGTAAATGAGATACATTAATCATCGTCCCGCCCCGCCTCGTCTCGTCTCTCCTCTTGAAATTTTTTGATGGATGGAGATAGTATTTTAATACCAATCCACTTGTCCAGCCCATTGTCACCCTTAGTCCAAGTCAAGATGCAAAATCTAACATCGTAAAATTGATATTGATGGATTTGTCCTATTTAAAAGAGATTTAGACCATTTACATCAGTAAGGACTAATTATGAAATTATAGTGGAAGATAAGAGACCAACTTGCTTACTTTGAAAAGTTAAAGAACAATTTGTTACGAGAAATATTGGTTAGGGACTGACATGTGTAACTTTCAATAGAGAGAGAGTTGCAAATTCTCATGCATTTCGTCTCTGCAGAGCATCTCCAATGTGATTTATTGTAGACGTTGCAAGCAAAATGGGGAATGGAAAGAATATCTCCAATTTAGCACATCCTCCATAGCTAAATAACCCCAACTTTTTCTTGTCCGGCAAATATTTTGATGTGATATGACACACTTTTTAGTGCAATTCATAATTTTGTTAAAGATCCTCTAAGAATCTTGACGTTGCATCTGAGGCATATGGGCAGATTTCCTATATTTAGTAAACGCGATGTGATCAGCCTTGTATGTTTGTCTACTTTTCTGTTGCACTACAATAAATTCAAGCTTCTCAACTCTTCTATAGCCTATACGTATAAAAAAATATATGCCATACTCCCCCCAGCTCACCCTATTGAAACTTGGAAGTTAAGATTCTTTGATCTTAAGATTAAACTATTTCAATTGATCTATTTAGGCCATGTTTGTTTCAAATTAAAATTAGATTTTAATCTAAGTTAAAGTCAAATAATAAATATTAACTACAATTTTCATGGGTCTCACATCTTTTCAACCATACATTTCAAAAACTTCTATCACAATCTACTAAAAATCGAATTTTAATCCCCACCAAACACCAACTAGTCTATGAATATCATCATGATAATCAAATAAGCACTTATATTAGTCTTGATTATCGATCTCTTAAATTGACCCACTCAACTGTTAAATGAACTTATTTAAAATTCAGTTTTTCATTAAAGGTATGTCACAAGGGTAGTTTAATAAATGAATGATGTCAAACCGAGGTATTTGCATTCTTAGGTACTATGTTGAATTATTTTATCTAAAAACTCTTCTTCTTTTTTTTCTTTTACATTTTTTCTAAATTGTTTCACTTTCGTTGGGAAGGAAAGAAACTAAAGAATAGAAGGTCACGTGGACCCAATCCCACAGCTGAAGGCCGCAAAGATTGCTTACAAAAACCCCTCAACCCTTTTCATTCCAATCCTCACAATCTCTGTTGCCACTCTCACTCTCTCAAACACACATCACAAACACTTTCCTTTTTTTCTCTCTAAACTTTCTGCTATACTTATCTAGCCATGGCTAGACCGCAGCAACGATACAGGGGTGTCCGCCAGCGTCAGTGGGGCTCATGGGTGTCCGAAATTCGCCATCCATTATTGTAAATTCTCTCTTCCTGAATTCTACTCTCAATTTACATACAATTGTCTAAATCAGTGCATTTGATATTGTGAACATTTCTTTTTAGCTTTTGCTAGTGAAAGTCATGAGTGAAACGATATTTGAAGGCTCGAGTACTACTGCACTCGTCACGGATTGTAGATTTTGTATTAAATCACCTTTGTCTCCTTCATTATCTTATATAAAGAGATCTAAGGGAACGTTTTCCTTCGAAATAAGAAAAAGAGGTTCGAGGAAAAATATAGTAAAAAATCTGTAGCGACAAGTGGACATGACATAATAAAGTTGTTTACGTGTGTAGGAAGACTAGAGTATGGTTGGGGACATTCGAGACTGCAGAGGACGCAGCAAGAGCCTACGATGAGGCTGCAAGGATCATGTGCGGGCCAAGAGCACGAACAAACTTTTCGTACAACCCCAACGAGCCTCAAACATCATCGGCCAAGCTTCTTTCAGCTACATTGATGGCAAAACTACAAAAATGTCAAACGGCATCACTCAAAATGGCCAAGAAACAACCTATAAAGCAACTAAATGCAGCAGAACAATCTTCATGTACTAACAGGGAAGACTGCATTTATAAAGAGAATGTTCCAATGGGGAGTGGACAAGAACTTAAGGCAAATGAAGATGATCATATAGAGCAGATGATTGAGGAGTTGCTTGATTATGGCTCAATTGAGCTTTGTTCTGTTATGGAAAATTAAACAATTGAGTCTTGTCTTATTTTCATTTGCTTTTGGTTGAAATTTTTTCCACGTTTCTTGTAATATAAGCATGTTTGATATACTGGATTGACGACTATAAGTATGATTAAAGAAGAATAATAAGTTAAAATCTCTTTCATGGTACCGTAAATTAATGTAGAGCACTGTCTATGTAACGTGACCATTTTAAACCTAATTTTGCTTCGAATCTCACTTCTCTCTCTAAATTCTTTTTGTGTTTTTCGAATACAAAAACACTATATTGAGATAGAACTCTTACAAATTGTTGTGCTCATTTCTTAATATACAAATTGTTCTATCTTAAGAAACGATTGTTGACTGTCTTTAATCTCCACATAAGTGAATAAATTCGTCTAAAGATACATCGTAAAAACAATGGGTTCGAATTAATTTTTGATCCTTTTTTGATCGGCTGTTCTTTTTTTAGCCTATTTCTCTCCATTCACAGTTCAAATTTCGTTCATATTCCTATAATCTAAAAGAGTATCTCAACCGTAAACTGTATCTACGTAGAGCTATTGTTTAACTTAGATTTAAAATCAGCCGCCTTGTAATAGCATTATCAAACCTAATATGATTTGGAAAATTCCCCACGTACAAGGAAAATTGCACGGGGTCAATATAGGAATATGTGCCCTGTAATTGGCTAAGGCAGAACTTGTACTGTGATTCAATATGCCATACAACAACCCTCCCCCCCCCCTTAAAAAAAAAAATCGGAAGATGCTTGCTAGTTGCTAAAAATATGAACAGGATTTGAAATAATGGGACCCAATAATGTATATTGATTTCTGGAGGAACACTCTCATAGTTTTCTTATTACCTTTTACAACATTTGATGACAGTTGAACAAATATATACCCTTGATGTCTTAATTTCATAAAAAGTACTAATCTTTTTGACTGGAAATTTTCTTTTTCCTATTTTTTCATGGGACAATCTAACATAGGTTTTCATTACAATCAGACATCATTCAATGACAAAAGCCACGCCAAGTCACAGTACATAAAAGAGCACGCACATATCTTTTATAAAAGGGATAACTGCAGCAACGGTCCCAAATTTTTCAGATTTTTGTGCATTTTACCTTAATATTTGATTTGTGTTAACGGAGCTCCCAAACTTTTAATAAATATGCGACGGATCCATTTGTAAAAGAGCACGCACATATCTTTTATAAAAGGGATAATTGCAGCAACGATCCCAAATCTTTCAGATTTTTGCGCACTTTACCCTAACATTTGATTTGTACCAGCGGAGATCCCAAACCTTTAATAAATATGTGGCGGAGTCCATTTGACAGTTAGTTTGATCGAAATAGTGAACTTTGACTTATTTTGACAAAATTGAAAAGGGCAAAATTGTAACTTTACAATTAAAAGATTAAATAAATAAATTAAAAACCCAAAATTAATTACTTCCCCAAAACCCAAAATTTCCTCCTTTAAATCAATCTCCTCCTCCGCATAATCGCGACACTGGAGAAATTCAAAAGCAGCCACCCGCCGTCTCCTTAACGTAGCTTCAAAGCATTACTATAGCCCTATAGAATAATGCAATTTATTTTCCCAAGTTTAGTATGTATAAATCAAACAAAACCTCACACCCTTTTTCCTGTTAATTTCCTGAAAATCAAGTCACCAATTTTCAAACCCTCAATTTATACCCTTATTTTAGCACTTTCTTCTCCTCGCCTTATTTTAGCACTTTCTTCTAAACCTCGGATTTGAGATGGTGGAAGAACAGAAATGGCAAGAACCTAAATTGAGGTGGTGGTACCTGCACAGTGTCGGGACTTTACCCTAACCTTACCCTAACCGAAAATCAAGGACTGAAACTGAAGTGAGCATTAATGTGAGTTCTGAGAATAATAGGCGTGAAATTCAGCATGAAAATGGAGCTGGCTGTGGTAAGTCAACTGTTGAAGATGAGCAAAAATTGGAGGATTTTGATGGGATTCTTGAAAAGGAAAATGTGAAGGAAAAATCAGACAATTGTGTACATGCACAGTGCCGGCACTGTCTGCTGGGGTTTTAATTTATTTATTTAATATTTTTAATTGTAAAGTTACAATTTTGCTCTTTTTAATTTTGTCAAAATGAGTCAAATTTCACTATTTCTGTCAAACTAACGATCAAAACCATCCATTTGGACCTTCGTCGCATATTTATTAAAGGTTTGAGACCTACTCTAGCACAAATCAAAGATTAGGGTAAAGTGCGCAAAAATTTGAAAGGTTTGAAATCGTTGTTGCAATAATCCCTTTATAAATGACCCAAATGTCAATCAAAGATAATTTGTTTGTCTTTTTCTGAAATTTTACTGTCTATTTTTTTGTTTCTTTTTCTTTTTCATCTCCTCGAGTGTTTGGTAGGTATTATATACTTTATACCTCTTATATTCATAATAAATTTAGAATTGAAATTTCTTTTACGTCACAAGCTTTTGAACAACTTTATCTAAAAATATATGACTGTGTAGAAATCGTTAATATTTTCATAAAGAGTAATGTTATATGTATTAATTGGAGATCATCTTCAGGGAATGTGACATTAACTGATAAGATCAAAATTGTAAAGTTACAATTTTGCCCTTTTCAATTTTGTCAAAATGAGTCAAAGTTCACTATTTCTGTCAAACTAACGATCAAAACCATCCATTTGGACCTCCGTCGCATATTTATTAAAGGTTTGAGACCTACTCTAGCACAAATCAAAGGTTAGGGTAAAGTGCGCAAAAATTTAAAAGGTTTGGAACCGTTGTTGCAATTATCCCTTTATAAAATGACTCAAATGTCAATCAAAGATAATTTGTTTGTCTTTTTCTGAAATTTTACTGTCTATTTTTTGTTTTTTTTTTTCCTTTTTCATCTCCTCGAGTGTTTGGTAGGTATTATATACTTCATACCTCTTATATTCATAATAAATTTAGAATCGAAATTTCTTTTACGTCACAAACTTTTGAACAACTTTGTCTAAAAATATATGACGGTGTAGAAATCATTAATATTTTCATAAAGATTAATGTTATATGTATTAATTGGAGATCATTTTCAGGATTACACTGTAATTGACTATTCTAGTATCAAGTGAGTTTCATTTCTATACATATAATTGACTTTATCACTTCACCCCAAATCACATGTGGATGATCCCGATGAGACATAAAGGCATTGAGAATCGAACACCAAACACTTTTGAGCCACTTGATTTCCTTTTCCTTGGAGTAAAACGTGCAGCAATGCCATAAAGAAATTAAGTGCATGGGGTTGGATTGAAATTTGAATGTAAATATTGAATAACCCTAAAAACATTCCGCTATAGCAATTTGAACGTAACATTTTCAATGAACTCTTTAAATACGAGATGTTATTTATTTTATAGAGTCAATGATTAAAAATAAATTTAAAGAGATTCCATATTTTAACTTGTTGAAGCCAAACACAATTTTTATTCTTACTTTATATTGATTTCATTTAATAAGCAACATATTTCTAACTCCAATTTTCAAATTATTGGCCATGAATATAAAAAAATATGAAAGATGAAGAAAAATTAATAAATAATTTTGAAAAATGCAAAATTAAGAGTCAAAATAGAAAGCATTATTTGAATATATAGAAATTTTTACTCTTTAAATTTAAAAATGTTCTAATAGTTAATATAATATACAAATTTAGAAAGAGAATACATGACTTGACTTCCTTCAAATAAAAATACAACTTAGAAAAATGTACTAATATAAGAGACTAGGAGTTTTTATTCCCAATAACCGTGTCATTCTCTCTCACACGATGTGTTAGTATAATTCTTTTTAATTTAATACTTCCAAGTGGCGTGTTTTATTAAAATAAAAATATAATATAATACAAATTTAGGAGAGGACTCAACCTAACCTCCAGCTCAAGGCTGAGTTGGTGGAGCAGGTGAACGTGGAGACCAAAGGTCACGAGTTCGAATCCCCTGTCAATACTTTCTCGATCGAGCCCCGTCACACCGGCTTGCCTAATGCGATTTATCTTTCCTGTGTGGTTTGTGAGTTACTGTACATAAAGCGGAGTTTACCTAATGCGCATTCATAGTGGTCGGGCCTCCGCTGCTGGGTAGCAGCTGCGGATTCCTACGTCAACAAAAAAAAAAACAATAAATTTATCTAGTCTAGAGATTAAACTCTTAAAAATACACTTCATGCACCCCTATCACAATCATCATCATCATACTTTGAGTATAGTATCGGTTAGGCTCATGGTCACTTTCATGTTCGTTACTTGAAGAACGTTGTATAAATTTATTATTGTGCTCTGTGTTCAGAAAGTTCACATCTTCTCGCAATCTTCATGAAAGTATTAAAAAGCGTCCAACATATTCTCTCATCCTTATATAGAAAGGTGATACCTCCACTCTGGCCTCTTCAACCGCCACATTTAATGCGAATCCCACACATTTCCATATCCATCTCATGCTGCTCAAAATCGAATACTCTTAATTATTTGTTGGATTGGAATTTTGTTTACTAACTCTACGACTTTCCCTTTCATCTTCCTCTCCTCTTGGTTAACCGACCATACTTCATTTGTTAGTATGGAGACTTAAACGGTAACAAATAATTTTTATCTACACTTGTTCCGCATTGCGAGTTTACAAAACTCACCCATAATTAACATTTTAGAAAAATTATTAATATTAAATATATATATTTCTGGATTTACTGTATCTTCAAAATCATTGTTACGGGTTTCAGCAAACTCTCTGTATTAATGAAAGCATATATCACCTTAAATATATTAGTTCTACATAAATAAAAAAAATCTTGTCGACTGTATAATTATATAGACTAATCTCATACCACGTACTGAACATGAACTATAAGTAATTTTATAAATTTACTTCTTCTATCGTGACAAGATGTAGACGCTATTTCAATGGTTTTTCACCCAAAAAAAATGGAAAAATGTAACATTCCATGCCTGTGCATGTGCAACAATTTCTTTATTTTGTGTATGTGCGGGGTGGGTAGGATAATGGAACCATGTTAGGATACCCGTGTTATCCAAGTGGGTTACGTGCATGTTGATTCTAGCATGATCACATGCAGGCACATGGACCAACAATCTTGTTTCTTAAAATTATATAATAAATGTGATAATAGGAGAGACAAGAATATGTGGTATGGGTCTTTCTTATGAAACAAGATTTGATTTGTAATTTGCTTTTAGGAAGTGATTTATATATTGTTTAGTGTATTTATGTTCAGACCGTATCTGTGTTTCGCGAGGCCAGAGGCAAATTTTGGATCTTAAATCGTAGCAAGTAATCAATTTGTTTTTTCATTTGTAAGAGTTTTATGGAACTAAATTTGTTGACTTAAAATCAACAATAAAATAACAAA
>CAIGRN010115818.1:0-27214 GCA_903798345.1 Fraxinus anomala
TAATCAAAAGATAGGAGAGCACCCCTTCTTCGAAAGTTACGGGGGTCATTTTGTCGAGTTCCTTCGATATGGTTCTATGAAGCCAAGCGCCCTAGTATACTTCAATTTAATTATTCATTGTTTATGGTATAAATTAATATCCTACCAAGTTGTAAATACAACCATTGAGGAAGGACGGTTGCTATTTCAATTATTCTTTTGTCATATATGTTGTGTCGCATTAGACAATTATAAATATAAGTAATTAGATAAAATGAAAAAAATTACAATCTCAGTTATTACATTGTACAGAACACAAATCTATAATGCTTGACAGGTTATCAGATAGAACAGACTACAAACATGGCCATCCACATCAGATCAAATTATGCAAATAGATTATCTTTTAGATTTATTTGAACTTGACCAAGAAATCAAGTTTGGGGTGGGTCCATTTGCATCCTTCTATGTAGTCCACCAAGAAAACTATAGAAGAAGGATTACAAAAAATATAAAATGATGGAATCAATCGCAATCAATATGCCAAGATAAATTTTATGGGTAGAAATATGGTATGAAGTATTGATATTATCATTTATCTTTTCAAAACAAAAATATGTTTAATCGCCATTTATTGTTATAGGTATTTGATGAAAAAGGGATTTTCAATTTGTCTTAATCGAGTGTGCTCAACATATAAATGAGAAAAGAAAATAAAGGAAAACTTACCTATCAATCATCTCCACTCCATAAGAATTACAAAATCATCTCGTGGGCACCTTTGGTATCGTGGAATCACGGACCAACCATAATAATAATCAAATACTTGAATAATTTCTTGACTACGACATTCTTTCACATTAGAACAATTAACGAAGTTCAATGTCATTTTCCTCTAGAAGTTGATATTATTGAGCACACGCTATGCTCCAAATAACATGGTGTGATTGTTACATCTCACCCCTAAGTTTGATAACCAAACCCTAACGATCTAATAGACTTTTGAACGCCAACTATGCTTGATTTTCTCATTCCATATATATGCAATCATTTCAAATATTCCTTTTAGTCAATTTTTCCCCAATTTCTATTTGCATGAAAAAGAAATTTGAGGTTTACGATTTGAAAATCATTTTAAATTTGCAAAACATAGCAGAAACATATATACATTTTGATCAAAATAAACAATTAATTTGAACTACACATTTTATGAAATTCTCAATTTTTATCAATTTTTTAACTACACATTTTATCAACTTTAAATCTAATAAAAATGATTTTTTTTAACAAAACCAAACAAGGACTAAATTGTGGAGGGGAGATCACTTCCAATTCCAGTAGTTAGATCATGTGTTAGTAAAGAAACTTGTGGATGGTCTAAATGATTGAACTCACTTTCCAAGATAATAATTTAATTGCACCCACTTTTATCATTCACTTTTTATTCAATCCGTACTCCCTTGGAAACTCATGCAAAACGACAGTTCAGCGTTAATTTTCTTTTTATTGCATTTTTGGTTTCTGTTCATAAACACTTCATAATTCATTCTCCACACTACTGTTTATGAATATTTGTTTCCAAATCTTCCCCCTTTCCATCAAGTTCTCAAGTTATTCGTGCAAAACAAAATTTCATATCCAGACCGGCTCATAAGCTAGCCCTTGGGGTCATGCCAGGCAACTCACACGAGTCAACTTTTTAAAAAGCAGTTCTCCTCCTTATAAACCTCTTTACGATACTCGGACGGGGACTTCCGAATGAATGATAGAGCGCACCATGATTTTGTCTTCGCAGAATATCTATCTTCCAACATAAATATTGTCTTTCAACTGCCGCAGGGGCTCATATTTAAATAGGGCCTTAATATGAAAAAAAAAAATTCTTGCTTGACATTATATGTGTCAAAATAACTTCTGTTAAATACAACTTTAAGCTAATTAGTCATTTTATCGTCCTCTATTGGAAGTTGATTGAGCTTGCTAACTTCACCTCAATATGGTTATTTAGTCCTGGTTTAGTGGGAATTAAAATCAAATTTTTAGTATCATTTGATAAAAGTTGATAAAATTTATGGTTGAAAAGTTGAGATCTTATAAAATATGTGGTTAAAATTAATTGTTGATTTAAACTGGGATTAAAGTGGGGCTTAACCAAAATTGAAGTTCATTAGCCCTAATCGACGTTGACCTCAATATATACAAGTCTTTTACATTCGAGTTCACAAATCTACTTAATCGAGCTCACATAATAAAAAGAAGAGTCATTAGAACATGATATTCTCAATTTGATTTTGAGCAATGAAAAACATTTCCCCGTGGGTTTTTGAGGGTCCTCCGGGAACTTGAATCTACCCGTATATATGGAGGAATGTGGCCCCTCTCAGTGTCATCCTTCACTCCAATGTCATATATGCATATAAAGTAGTATAAATTACTTAGAGATAGATAGACACGGAGGGAGGGAGAGGGTGAGAGAGAGAGAGAGAGAGAGAGAGAGAGAGAGAGAGAGCATGGGAGAAGAGTTTGCAGAGGAAATGGACATGAAAGTGAAGACTACCTTAAAGAAGCCACACTTTGTTATGATACATGGTATTAGTGGGGGAGGGTGGTGCTGGTACAAAACCAGATGCCTAATGGAGAATTCCGGCTACAAAGTTTCTTGTATTGATCTCAAAGGTTCTGGCATCGATCAAACTGATCCCAATACCATCCTTTCCTTCAAAGAATACAACAATCCACTCTTTCAATTCTTTTCATCCTTAAACGACAACGAAAAGGTCCACTCTCTCTCTCTCTCTCTCTCTCTCTCTCTATATATATATATATATATATATATATATATATATATATATATAAAAGTTTAAACTCCCTTCAACGTAATGGTTCAAGTTCATTTTTCCATCATATACCTAATACGTTGAACGAGAAACTAATTTGTAAATGTTGAACAGGTGATTTTGGTGGGACATAGTGCTGGGGGGCTTAGTTTGACAGATGCAATTCACAAATTTTCAAAGAAAATCAGTCTCGCAGTGTTTGTTGCAGCCACAATGTTGAAAATGGGATTTGTGACAGAGGAAGATATCAAAGATGTAAGTTATTCGAATACTCGTACAACTTTTGCACTTCTACCATTCATTAAGAAAACGGTTGTATTACGTGTATATAATGATTTACTAACAGATGAAGCAACTTGATTCGACTTTGCTTGAAGTGCACTAATGAATATAAGGAAATTCGACTTTGCTTGACGTTCTTGACAAATATTATTATGTACTTTTTCTATAATTATGTTCAGTTATGTAGAGTCGAGCTCCGTACGTGGTCTAAAAGGTGAGACATGAGCAGTGTGTTTTTCAAGTTGGTTCTGAATTTGGTGAGCTAAAAGACAAGCATTTCTATTGAAGAGTTTGTCTGAGAAAAAAATATACAAGTGGAGTGATGGGAGTTACAGTCAAAGATGGTTAAGGGGAATAATTCGACGTCATTTTGATTGTAATAACATTGGACCGTCCTAAATAATTTTCGCCATGCCAACTGTCTCCAATTCATTCTTTCTTGTTCGACCCTATCCATATCCATACCCATACCCTTTCCCTCTATTATTTTCCACCATTTCTGCAAGTAATGCACATACTTTTGCATCTCTCCACAAGTAACATGTTCTTTATGATTTTTTGTCCAAAGGGATGTCCGCTGATTCATTAGAGGTGTAAAGTGAATTGAATTGTATCCAAAAAATCAATTAGAAAACTCTTACTCCTTAGTTGACAGATAGACACAAGACATAAAGTCATCGGAAAAAAAGGGTTTTCGAGAGTTTTTCCACAAATCAAAACCTGCCAACTGAGATCTGTCAAAGGGGTGGCAGTATTTTTCTGTACAAATGGCATTAGTTGTTCACGTTTTTAACCCTTTGTCCCCATTTAATTACTAGGGAGTGCCGGATCTATCTAACTTTGGAGAAATTGGAGATGTACATGATATTGGCTTTGGAATGGGACTTGATCATCCTCCAACCAGTATGCTCATTAAGAAAGAATTGCAACGAAAAATCATTTACCAATTATCACCTCAAGAGGTAATTTCTTTTATCTTGAACAGTGAATATCAAATTGTTTACCCATATTTGATGACAATATATAATCCATCGACACTTTTTGGTGTTTACTGCAAGGTCGAAGATAGACCTGCGTGTGTGTTTGTTTAAAATCTAATCATAGTATACTTAACTTCTCGACTATGAATCGACCTAAATATGTATATGATATAAAGAATTCTAGTTCATTATGGTAAATTATTCGGCTACAAATGGATGTAGGTCTTCGGGTAGCCCAGACCTGCCCCCAAGCCCAATTAATTTTATAAAAAATTATGAAAATTCTTTTTTTGTCTAATGGAAATGATTTTTTTTTTTTTCAATGTATTCTGTCCCTGTAGGTCTTTCATTGAAGAAGAATCGCTATATGCTTGCTAGGTTTTTGATTTTATTATTTTTCTCATAAATAGGAATTAGGTCTGTCCTTTCTAGTAAATAAATTTAGACACGCTTGAATGACTCCATGAAACGAACTTGTAATCATAGGCTCGACTCGATCATATCATATTATCCGTTAATAACCTTATCGTTTTCTCATCGTGATCAAGACAAATGTACTAATTCTTTACACCGATATCAAACCCGTACATGACGAAGACCCTAAATGTGGTTCAGGATTCCACACTAGCAGCCATGCTTTTGAGACCAGGTCCAATCCAAGCACTAAAATCTGCCCAATTTGAAGAGGGAGAGGATGCGGATGAAGTTCCTCGTATATACATTAAAACAACCCATGATCATGTAATAAAACCTCAACAACAAGATGCAATGATCAAGAAATGGCCACCAACAGATGTTTATGTTTTGGAAAGTGATCACAGCCCATTTTTCTCTGCCCCATTTACACTCTTTGGTTTGCTTGTCAAGGCTGCACTTTCTGCTGGATGCATCTAGCTGGCTTGGGTCGAGCGTCGAGATAGCTTATTTGTCTCTGCAGGAGAATAGACATTCTTAGAAAATATTTTAAGATATTTGTGTATATCTTCGTTTTATTCTATTCATTCTACTATCATTGAACATACATGTTCTCATTTCTGTTGCATTCACCGCTTTTATATAATAGTCGAACTAAGAAAGAAAGAAAATTGATTGTGCCATGTGTTGGAATGTATTTGTTTGTCGAGTAAATTTGTATTCATGACATTTAAAGTAAATATAAATATATTTCTTTTAATTTGTTCGTTTTATAGTGAGCTTGATTGTTTTGATATTATAAATGGAATACTTAAATTTCTAAGTATGGAAAGATTCGATTTTACACGATCGATAGGTAAAGATGAACATTTTATTTTGATACTATCGTATCAATTTTATTAGAGTTCATCTTTGACATTGAAATAAGATTGAGTTTACATTTCAAATGAATTGAACTGGACCATGTGAAATTTATTTTGTGACATTTAACCACACGATTTTATCCAGTGATGTATGTAAGATTTTAATCCTAAGTGGGTACATATATTATCAATATAGAACATGTCACCAATTTAATAGGCACTATCATGATTTTAAAGAATTTTCTAGTGGACGATTAAATTTGAGTTCAATAATTCGATATTGATTGTTAAATTAATATTGTGTTGTGATCACGTGGAATTATCGGATATAAAATGAGACTCGAGGATTTATGTATCTTTGAAAAGTGACGTTTTGGTTATCTTACCTTGTTCTGAATATTTGAAACTGCCAATGGGATATATAATACGTAAGAACGATAGATCAAATGATATAATTATAGATTATACTGTTTAGACAATTTTAATTAGATTGTGAGTGCGGTTTCATTCTTTTAGTAGAATATGATAAAATTAATGAACTATACGGATCGATCAAGAGTTGATCGAATAAAAAACGTATAAAGTTTAGTTTAATTAGGTCCGATTGAATCCCTTTCGATGCTTCAACATAAGAATTGGGATGGACTATATAAGTTATAATTTATTAAGGATGGCATTGTTAATTCATTAATTACAACTATGGTTTTTGCTTTTGTGACTACACACAATAAAACCAGTGGGCTTGTGGCCCCCATTAAAATTTGAGAAAATATATGCCTATATAGCTTTCTTATTATTTTACAATTTATTTTAAGAAAATTATAATTTGTGTTTCAAAAGTTTTGATAGTAAAATTAGGCCCCCCGCTGAATTTGATTCCTGACTCGGTCATTGAAGAAGACTTGAAGGTCTGGAGGTAGGATCAAGAGAGCACGAAGGAAGAACGTTACAAGTGATTTTTGATCGCACGCTTCAAGGATAAACCCTATAAACACCTATCTCGGTTATTTAGAAGAAAAATATTATATTCTTATTAAATACACAAAATAATCAAACCCTACGTTAGAACATTTTGTTATCACTGTCTCACTTTAAAATAAAACTCTTTAATTCTCACTCTCATTTCAAATATACATTCACACAATAAAATATTTTACACAAACCCAAAATAATTTCCTCACTTTTCAAACACATATTTTTCATAAAATTACTGTTCAAAACATCATTTTTAATAAATATATATATAATGGCCATCAAACAAATTTTTGTGATGTTTTACTTCCAGTTCCCAGCACCATGCATCAGTTAAACTATTGGATTCTTTTTGCCCACAACTAAAATGCCCCTTTCTTCTATGAAATGTAGCAAGTCCCATTGGAAAGCTAACATGTCTTAGTATATGAAATGTATGATATGAACTAGTTTAAAATTCATTGCATAGATATGTGCAGCAGGAGGCTGTACACTAAAGTATTTACTTTCTCCTATTTCATAAAGGAAAGCTTCTGAAAGTATTGAAGGTAATCCAATCATGCTACACAAACATGCTCAAAAACAGGGGGACAACTATCGACACGTGATTGAACAATTTGAAAAATCAAAAAAATGAACACCCAAACAAATGCTGCCAAGTCAGTCAGTCTGTCCATCATTTTCATGTTTTTGAACCTGTTCAATCATCATTATTCGAAGGTAATCTCATTTTACTGTGTCACATATAAGTACAAAATAATGTTACAGAAAATCTTTCAAGTTTAATTCTTAGCCAAGCATGCTCTTCTAGTCAAACGTTGTGATTATGGGACCAGGAGTTTTGAAGAAAACGCAAGTATCAATCACTCAACTTTGACTTTGATCATCTTCAAGAACACCATCCAAGATTTTCAGAGCTAAATTTGAAAGAGAAATGTTGACAATTGGGAGAGACCGGAAGTTGTGCCGCGAAGAGAACTGCTTTGGCGAATCTTTCATGACCAATCACGCAGCCCAAGCACTAGCTCAAAATCATCATCAGGTTTCATTTTCGAGTTCTCCACTCTGTGCTTGCTAGATCCAAGAATAGAGAAGAATCTGTTTCGAAATTGGCTTCCGGGTCGGTACTTTTAATGAGTTTTATAATCCTGGTTTTGTGCTCGAGAATATGCTGAGATCTTCTGCTGTGTTTCTGGGGAAAGGAACATTTGGAAATGCATATATTGCAGCAATGGGAAACGGAATGAAAATTGTGATCAAGAGATTAATAGTAGTGAACATTTCAGAAAAAAGGTTTTAGACAACAAATGGAGGTTATTGGAAATTTAAGGCACGGAAATGTGTCTACTATTTCTCCAAAGATGAACAGCTTCTAATGTATGATCATTACAGTAATGTTAACACGATATGTCTAACGTTCTTGTTCCTGCATTTTTCATTGGACTGCCGAGTCTAATTTATAGTGTTCATTTTTATCTCGACCGTGGATGGGCCTGATATACCGATTATATATAAAGGATTCTGGGTGAAGACACTTTTTGGGGATGAGAAATTTCACCATTTTCTAGGAGAATATTTGTTCATATCCACGTCTGGACTATCGAGAATCACTATTTCAACTTGATTTTTGGTTCTATTGTCTGTGGGTTTAGCGCGCACTATATAATTCGATGCATTTTATCATCTCTCACAAAAACCGGCAAGAATCATACTCGTTTGGATTGGGAAACCCGTCTAAGAAATAAAGTCTGCGTAGCAAGGGGTATTGCTTTCACAGGCAAAGTATTGGACTTACCATTCAAAGTCACTGTATTGTCACGTAAGCTGGGACTAACAACCAGTGTTCTACATAGCATTACTCATTCCAAAATAGTCAGGTTTGGCGACTCTAATGAAGGCAGGACACGTTGTAACATCTACTGCCAGGGAGCCCTTTGGTTAAGGAACAACAAACCATAACCTCCAAACAAGTCTCCTCACCAGTTTCCAACCAGACCTTTTCTCTACCCAATTAACCGCTGAAACTAAGTGAACACCCAGAACAAACCCAAGAAATGGAGAAAATATTAAAATATCACATAGCATTATACCAACAGAGAATATACAAAACAGTGCATAAAATACCTAGCAAACCAATGCATTAGGATTTAGGAATGCCGCGATGATGATAAATCCACGGGTGGCAGGGCTATAAGAAAATGCACATTTCTGCCCAAAATGTTCAAAGATTCTACTATATGCAATGTTCCTCAGCTTTAACCAAAAAAATGAGAAAAAAGTTAAAAATGGAAAACGTAGAAGGGTAGAGGCCCAAACAGGCACAGAAACAGGTGGTACTGAGTGACAATTTTTGGATAGTCATTCTGTTCCTTCTCTGTTTTCTACAACAGAAATATAAATTGAATAGGATAAATGTACTGCTAAACATGCTGTGCAGGATATCAAAGCATGCCTTCAAAAACATATATAAATAGGTGGTTTCCCAACTTATCTTCTATTGTCAACAATCATGCCAATGCTTATAACTTCTTAGTGTTCTACAACCTGTAAAAGTAACCCAAGAGAAATACAAATAGAGAAATTTGTTTTACTGAGATGATCTCTCCATCTACAGGTTATTTCCAGAATACTTCATAGCCACAAAAGTACGAGTCACCAAATGGTCTGCAATCTAATAATAATAAAAGTAGAACAATCACAACAGTTGAAGATGGACCAAGATGGTCTACATCTAAAAGGAGTTGTGCAATTACCTCAAATCTCCTGAAGTCAATTAATCACCCGATACATAAGTTTTATCTTCATAATATCTTCTTTCACTTTCACCCTTTTTCTCATTCCGTTTCTGTGAATACGAGGACAAAGTGAGAAATCGTGATCAAATAAATTCTGAAGTAATCAAGCAGAACTGAAAAGGACAGTTCCCGAAATTCTTTAAACACTTTCAAACAATGAAAATCGGGTGTAAATAAACCTGGAATGCCTCATGATTTGATACTATCCTCCTGATTATTGTGCTAGTTGTAATATCTAAAGGACTTTCCAACAGCTTAAATATACCCATACTGATAGGAACAGAATAAGGATTGCCCTTCTCCTGCAAGATCATCAAAAACAAGCAATTACTCGGCATGGATACGCAGTATGAATATTAAAAATCTAGTAACATAACATACCTTCTGAAAATCATTATCCTCAGCTACAGTTCCATGCACGACCAAAGAGATATTGAAAGTTGTTATCTGCAGTAACAAGAACTTCCATGATGAGAGAAAAATAGGAAACAAGAAAGTGCATGTTTCATGGAAAGGCCAAGTTCGTAGCAATCAACTCCGAGAGGAGAAGAAACTTAATCATCAAAACCTCTAGCGTGGAACTGTCGACTTGAAACTATTAGAAACAACCAATTTTTATAGATAATGTACACATGAAAAGGAAATGAGTCCTACAAATGTTGTTGGTAAACTGATTTTATAAATAATATCCAGACGAGAGAGGAATAAAATATTATGAAATAAACTTTGAGTATTAAGAACAATTTACATCAAAGAGTTGTCTTTTCACAATAAATAAAATATTGAACAATCTTTTACAGTTAAATCTAAATATAGAAATGAAAATTTGAGCACTCATATTGTTACAGCTATAAAATACTCTTAAAAACATGAATGTAGAAAGGAACTCATAATATATATTTGATGTGATTTGCCAAAAAATATAAATTGATCATTTTTATTGAAAAATGAATTGAAATAGTGACCCACCTGTATTTACTCAGAGTCGGCGACCGGTTTTGGTCTGATTACTATGACTAAAAGTAAAGTGAAAAATATACTTCTCAAATTAGTTCCTTGTCTTAAAAACTATTATAGGTTCTCAAAGGAGGTAATTTTTGGAGTCATCATATAAGAAATCAACCAATATTGAGTTTTGATGAAGTAATAGTTAAGAATATAGCTCAAATTCCAAACATGGATATCCATAGGCCCTTTTACAAGCAGGAGGCCTTTTTGTTTGATGATACATAACCTCAAAATCAATTGATTCTACATATTTCTTTGCTCGGGCAAAAATTTTTGAGTATTTATTTAGGTTTAAAACTTTTTTATTCTCGTTCGCTTATTTATAGGAACCTTCGGCTTCGGAATCACTACACTTGGATCAGTTCAAAATAACTTATAAGAATAACATAATAAATTCAAGGACTACATTTTATAGCTTTATCATGGTAATCAAAGCTAAACTCAGTATCAAACTGGAAAGGAACTTGATAGTTCAATTAACTGTACAAACGACAAGGTCGATGATCAACCTCAAGGGTTGTTAATCATTTGGAAACAGATTTTTACAAAGGTGTCCATCAGTTCATTAAACAAATATTGAAAAGTGAAATGTATATTTTGGACTTGTCCTGTGATTTCTTATTGGATGTCTACATAAAACATCAAGTGTCTCAATTATTATTTAACTTACTCTTAAATTATCAGTGGAGATGAGAGAGCACAAGTTTTGTGCAAAAATAAAAGGTAATAAAATCATGAATACTGCAAACTTACCGTATCTTTTGAAACCTCCAATGGAGCACCAATAATTACCTCATCCACGTATCGGCAAGCCAAAACACTTAAGCTTCTTTCATGGAGATTCATAATTGGACGGTGAGCTCCCCTTTTTGAACTGCAAGGCATCATACAACAAAGATGTGGAAGGTCTTCCAAAATAGTAAATGTAGCACAGTCTATAATGTTATCCAGCAAGTACTTAAGTTTATGGCTGTCAAAAACATCCAGATAAAAGAAACTAATGATAGTATCCAAGTGCAGAATGTACACAACTACCTCTCATGACCAATATTAATGTAAGACATCATAAGGGCATTTGATATTGTGACTTCCACTTTACAGCAATACTGAAACTCATAAATTAAGTGAAAGATCTAAAGAGCAATTAATGGACAAACGAAAGGATTTTAACTCTTCCATTTCCTGCTTTCCCTGAACTTCTCCACTTGGAGCAGTATCAGATTAAGCCAAAAAAGCAGACATTTATTTCCAATGTTCCATGAAATGGAGGTTGACTACTAATGATACTCTCAGATCGTCTTCTGAGGTACATAAATTCATATTATGTTCGACATTAGTTTTTCTTTTTCATTGTGGTCAACAAGAGAGATCGTAAAACTGGAAGCATTTATAACAAAACCGGGGGGGGTGTGTACATATTTAAGAAAACAAATGATGAGTATGATTTTATTTTTTTTATCAAAAGTGCATCATTGCACAACACTCAATCTTAAGCATACTCAACTAAACATAATGAAGGTTTATCCACTAATATCTGGAGTGGGCAACGTAGATACTCTGTTTTAATTTTTCACTATAATATCCAAATTTAAAACAAGGCTCTTTTAATTGCCAAACTCCATCTAATTCAAGTGCATATTACCATCAATACTTAATAAGAAAGAACAATCATTTAGAGGGAATTTGAAAATAGAGAGTCAGTAAAGCGTTTCTACCTGACAGTTTGATCAGTATGAATACCAACAAGTAGAAAGTCGCCAAGTCCTCGAGCAAGCCTCAGTATCTGTAATTCACCAAACAACTAAAAACCTCTACACATCATGAGAAAAAAGCCAAGGATTCTTCTATCAGAAGCTAAAACAAAATTGCTGCCAGATGACAAGAAAGCAGACTGCAAAGGGCTAGACCAAAACAACAATACTTCAATATGGGATGTGGTCCCACAGAAGAGGGTGAGAGTTAAACAAATTGATCACCACAAATATAGAAAGAGGCACATGGATCTGACATGGACTAGAATCATGAGCACACAATCCATCCAATCCCCAAAAATATAATGATAGTGTATATTAGTACATTAGATATGTTATCAAGAAATAAGCTAGCAGTCATACGCATAAAGAAAATTCTCCAATATACCATAAAGGTCCTCCTTAGCATCGATGTTAAGTATATGGAATGGGATAAATTATCTCATACCTCCACATGTCCAGCATGGAAAAGATCAAATGCACCATCTATATAAACTACTCGAGCATCTGGACCAGGTCCCTACAAGGTGCAAAAATATATTATGAAAGATCAAAAGGTGCTCAGCAATTGTAATATCTTAATAAAAATCGACGATCGGAAAATGATTTGGATAAAATATGACAGTAAGAGAAAGGAAATTTTAACAGACTAAATGCACGAGTCATAAGCCAGAAGCAAATTGGGTATGAAATCAACAGTAGCACAGAAGCTATGACATATTTCTATTTTGCGAGAGTTTTGCAATTGATTCCCTCCCTCTCTACTACCATATGCTTAGTTGTCAGCCTTCCTATCAAGTATTTGGTTCTTTTTCTCTTCCTGGTATTTTTTGAAGTCAAAGAAAGAAAGTTAAGAACTTGCAACCATGCTCTGAGGTTTTTGAAAAAACTTGGCCTCCAAAATAATCGGATAAGAATATGGCAAAATATTTAGAGCGTGTGAGGCTTTAACTTAAAAGAACTTGCATCATTTAAAATAATTAGTTACCTGGTTGCTTACTTAAGGTTGGTTGCGAATGGAGGTAAGGTTCATTGGGCAATGCCAAACCCCCATTCCATTACCATTAATTAATCCTGAAAGGACTTCACTAAAGAAAAAAGTCTATTTACCTTTTGAGGATGCATGTTTCGATAAATCAAATTGCAATAATGGTACTTTTATGTCTAGCAAAATGGGTTAAATGCACTGGAGTTGCATCCGAGTCACTCGTCGTCAATTTAGTTCATCCAGGTCACACAACTTCGATTTAGTTGTAAATCTGGTCATTGTCTATTATCCCCTTAATTTAAATAATGTAATATACTGACGTGGACATTAAAACTAACGGATGACTCGCGTGTTTGTCCACTTCATACACCAATACATATCACCCATCTTCAAAAAAAAAAAAAACATGTGAACTAAAAACAAGTTTTTACGTTTCAACGATCCATTAGTTTTTAAGTTCAATCGGGCATATTACGTTGGTTAAATTGACGGTAGTAGACAGAGTCACCAGATTTGTAAGCAAATTGAAGTTGGGTAATTCTATTGCACCATAATGAAGATGAGTAACCCAATTGCAATTTCATTCAAAGTTGGGTGACTCGCAATGCATTTAACCCTTAGCAGAAAAATAATAGAAGCGGAGTTAAACATCAAATGGCCAAAAGGACTTTCAAATTATATCAATGTATTGTATACTATTATATTAAGTAATCATATATTTTTAGTAAACTTTATTACAATATGTAGTGTATACAAGTCATTTTAGTGGCCAGAAGAAAATAAGTTCATTCCTAGTTTTGACAGTTACTCCTCCCTAAAATAAGAAACAACTTATAAATTTAAGTAAATAAAAAAAGAATGCTTATAAGCACAGCCAAACATGTTTGGCTTGAAATATTACAAGCTTGGCTGACTGATAAGCTTAACTAAACATGCTCTCTAAGTCTATTTTAGTAGAAATACTTGACAAACCAAAAATTTCAATATATTCTTTATCAGTGCCAACTTCAACCTATTAACCTAATTGAGTATAGTTGAGTAGCATCACTTATTCATTACCCAAGAGTAATGAATCATCCCAGTTGAGCGCACTTGTTCGTGCTCAATTGAATACTTATCACTATGGCACCTGGCAGAAAAGTGCATGTGATGCCAAGCAGTTGTAGCCTATGATGCATCGATGGTCTGACACGCAATTTTTAAGAAAATAACATATTTGTTATTTAATAATAACTTATAATTAAAAATATATTTAATTATAACTTATAATTAAACATATATAATATTTCAGAGAAAGCCGTGAACAGTGACGTTCACGTGATTTCCTTACCTCTTCTTTCAATTTTTTTTTAATAAAAAAAAAGGTAAGAATACGATTTTCCCATTAAACATACATGTTTATATGCTACGCATCATAAGTACCTACGTTTTTAGCTCAAATTATTCGTGGTGTGTGTTAATATTTAAGAATATTTTTTTAGATTTATAAGATTAAAGTACTATGTAAAATTTTGCAAAGTTCCTAATCATGTAATAACATGAAAGACCCTTGGCACTCGAAGACCACCGATATACCACCCTCCAACGACTCTAATGTATGTAATGGGTAAGGAAAGAAATGATTATTCCAATCTTTTGTGTAACTTTATATTTTCTACTTGTCTCTTTATAGATTTCATGACATGCACATTCTTGCTCGCTAAATTTATGTTTTAAATCTTAAGCAACACATGATTCCTTTACTTATATAAATGTATACTCGAGCATCAAATACACTGCATTATCATTATAAGAATGTAAGCATATTATGTTAGGCTTAGTGCTTGAGTGTGGCAGATGACTGGTCCCCGTAGGGACCATTTTAGAATTGTACTACGATACATAGAAGATTGACATGAAAGACATTATTTTTATCACATGAGGTGCTTAAGACCAAGTATCTAGAATTCCTTGATTAGCCAAGGTAAATTTCGAGAATGAAATTTTTTGAGGGGTTGAGATTGTAACACTCTGAAATTTTTTACGCAATTTAAAAATAAAATATATTAATAATGGGTTTATTTTGTAGCCCGCATTAAATAACATGTGTTGGACTCAAGAAAATGTAACTTTGTATAAGCTCATTTTATTTTAATTCAAAGACACATATCTAACAAATATTATTTTTGTTACTTAATAATATACATTTAAGATAATTAGGAAAGAAAAATAATATTATATTATAATCCATGCTTATCTTTAAATTTTGAAAGATAATTGATATATCTTAATTGCTAATTTCATTTTAACCAATTAAATGAATTCAACTTTATCCTCAGGCACGTGACTTTGAATCCATTTTACAAGGTGACCGTGTGTGTGTGTGTGTGTATTATGTTTATTATGTTACACATTATTGGTTAGTGGGGATAAATCAGGCCCTAGTCAAAGTAGAAAAAGATTTTTATCCTAACCATAAACAAAATGTCCTGAACATCCCTTCCCATTATCCCTAATGTTCCCACTCATTTCTAACCACTTCACATCTTTCCATCACTCACATATCTTTTACCCATTTTAAAGATCTCTTAGTTGTCTTCTTTTATATAATTATACATCTTCATTTCATTCATCTTTTAGGAAGAAATCTGTAATACCCCAAAAATACGTACAATATATTATCAGACATAAATGCAAGTTTTGAGATTTTAGGGTAACTTAACAATTTTACCATTTTCTAGTGACCTTGTGTTAATATTCTTAATACTTGGATATATATGAGTTTTACGCGAAATTAAATTTTAAGATTATTTTGGATATCTATTAAATTATTATCTAATTATCTAATATAAAAGTATTTAGATAAAACTTGATTTGCACATATCCACACTAGACCTTATCATCATGTAGTTAGAATTTTTTTTTTTTTTTTTTTTTTTTAAATTCGAATTTCATGATAAGTTCATTTGTTGAAAGATCAATCTAAATTTAAATTAAGAGTCCTATTAGAATTTTAATTAGGTAACTATCATTATCAAATTACGCCTATAAATATCCTCTTGTTGTTGCACTTCAATTCACACAAATTCAGAGAGAGAACAGAGAAAGAGAGAGAAGGGAGAGAAGAAAAAAAGAGAGGAACGAGAGAAAAACGTGAGAGAGAGGAAAAAAATGAGAGAGGAGAAACGAAAGAAAGGAAAAAGAAAAGGTTTTCTAGGGCGTTCAAGATCCGTTCGCAAGAATTTAAGGTTCTAAGTAGCTCAAGTATACAAGCAATTTAATGAATAAGATATGGATTTCTATATGTGCCAAGCAATTTTGTGTTTTCACTTTTTTATGTTTTTAAGTTAAGTAATTTATGTGCTATTATATGATCCAAATTAAAGAAGAATCTTGTGGGTAATACCATAAGGTATGACCTACACGGAAACCAGCCATAAGGCTAAATACCTTAAGTGGAGATTGAGAATGGGTATGACATAAATGAGAATGAGACGTTCAGGTTTTTGATCCACTAGAAAAGTTATGTGCATAATTTACTTGTTTTTTATATTAAACTGTGAAAATACTGGCATGGAATCTATATTGAGTATATTTGTATGCTTATTCCGTATTTAAAATATTTTACAAATGCTTAATTGATTGGAGTTGGAGGTTGAGACTGCTAGTAGAGTCGGTGTCGCGAGATCAAGAATTTAAATTTTCCCTCAATATTTAGTTAGAAAATTATTTTGCAACGAGAATTTTATTTTCAAAATCAATGGATTTACATTTCATTAGTGGAATGAATTTATTTGACATATTATGAGACAAAATAGTTTATTTTATTCCACAAAGTTCTTCAAATTTTTTGTATTACAATGTGTCAAGCAACTTTTATAATGGCTAAAGGAATTATTTGAATAACCTTCGGGACATAGGTTCTGAGAAGTTACAAAAGAAATTTTTTTTATAAAGTTTCGAGGCAGCTTCAAGATGTACATAATTTGAATTTTTGTGGACATCAAATCTAGATTTTCAAAAGTTTAAGGTAAGATAACGAGGTACAAGTGGTTTTGCCCCCATTCCATTTAATTTTATTATTTCATGTTGATAAATATTATGTTAACGATAGATATGATATGATAATGGCCATCAGTACTAAAAATATGATATGTTATGAGTTTTTATCGATTTCTAAAGATATAATATGACGGTATGACTATTTTGATATATGAATTGATGTTTTTATTCGAGATTGCATGAGACTCGTGTCCTACTGAGTATTCTCATATACTCATCATTTTTCCTTCCTCTCATAAATTAGAAAACTTCGTTAGTTGGCGGGCGATGAGGTGTTGTCGTTGTGCCTGAATTCATTGAACTTAATAAAGTAAATCCGGTGTAAAGCGGTTAAAGATTTTACTTCCAGCATTTACTTTAGTTTTACTATTGTGTCGACTTTTTATATATGCATTTCAAAACATGATTTATTAGGTTACGAACTATGGTATGTTATATTTTTATTTGTGAAACAAATATTATATTTTTTGACTATCATGTAAAATAAAATGACATTATATGTGTAATCATTCAAGGAATTGGACTATACTTCAAATATGAATTGTTATGGATTGAACTAATTCATATGGACTTGCCAAATAATTGGTGTCGTTGTACTTGATGAAAATTATTCATACAACTTGTTCCACTGCCTTCTTGAACAAACATTTGAGAAAGAGGAAATAAATCATTGAATAAAGTACACTTATTTAGCCTTCAACTCAATTTAATATGATTAAGTGTGCAAATCTCATCATTTGGGATACTTCGTATATTGTTTAATTGCTCACTATTTTCTAAAATAAAAAAAGAAATATTAGGGGTATATCATTTTGTCATATATATATTTTTAGAGTACGCTCGTTAATTTGCCCGAATGTAATAAATTTGGTAACGATTTAAATTTGTAAATTTGGGGTGTTACAGTATGGTATCAGAGCTTAGATTTCACTTTTCTGTAGACTCATTTAGGCCTTAAAGTTTTAACTAAAAAAAAAAAAAAAAAAAAAAAAATCTTGAACTTTACAGGAGAAAATTATATATATAAATAAAAAAGGATTTCAAATGGTTAAAACAATTAATGGAAAAAGAAAAAATAAAAAAAGCCAATACTCCATATTATCAATTGATTTCGTGTCTCCTTGGACTAATTATTTAATTTCTTTATTTCACATGTTACCATTGATTTTTTTAATTATGAAATAAATAGGATTATATGATTAATTGGAGGATAACATTGTTAACAATTCAATTTTATTAATCATTCTAGTGTCGGATGCTTCCACTAAATTGTCATTAAATTCGTAAATTTTGAAACGTGAGCTGAATTACATTTCCAATTCTTAAATTATAGATTGATTTTTATTTAATCTTTCCAATCATATACGAATAAGATATGGCATAGGAAAATCTTCGTTTTTTTACTTTTTATAAATAAATAATATAAAAATTCTCTACATGACCTTAAGTAAATTACCGTTACATAATTTTATATACATTGCATCTCACATTGTTTAAAGTTTAAATGAAACTTTTGGTACCGATTTAAAATTTTAAAATTTGGGTTGTTACATTTTGGCCGTTCACTTACGTATTGTCCGTTGTGGGAGGGCATGTGTCCATCTTACCCCTCACGACTTTCTGTCATGTCCTCAAGATTCAAACACATGAACTCTCCTTGAGAGAGACTTAAGTTGAATTATGGTATCAATTGGACAACTTGTTAATAATTTGGGTTGTGCTTGGTGTACATAGAGGGCACCATAATGGTGTCCATATGGAGAGCACCAATGATAATTTTAATAATTTTTCTTGTTGAAACCTTTTAAATAAGAATATATATTTGTTATTTAATAACAGCTTTGAGTTAAATATATATAATATTTATGATAAAAAGAAAAATAGCCATGATGGAGTGTCCGGTGCATGTCCGAGACGTGTCGGACACGGACACGGACACGCCACCTAGTTGAAGTGTCCGTGCAACACAGGTTGTAGCAGACTAAGATCAATTCATATTCTCATTTCAAACATTTTTTATTCGATGACAAAATTTTCATTAAACAAATTCGCTTGAAGAACAAAAAAGTTTGTTTCTACTCTACCTTCAACAAAGAACAAAACTTAATGATAAGATAAGAAACTTCACGCGGCTGGACACCATATAGCCCAGTTTAGGGATTAAAATCAAATTTTAAGTAGAATTTGATAAAAATTGATGAAATGTGTAGTTGAAAAGTTGTGGATCCAATAAAATATATGGTCAAAATTAATTATTAATTTTGGCTTAGGTTTTAATCTGTATCAAACAGGGGCATGATAATAATGAAATAATACTACTATGTTATGTTGTGTGGAATTTTAGATATATAAGTTGGGCATGGGTAAAGTGTAATATATGTATGTACCTTGCAATTGGAGAATTGAACAATTCTACGGGACGTAGGTAAAAAATGAGATATGCATATTCCACTTCCAGAGCCACCAGCTTCAGATTTCGGGCTGTGACCATGGCTGAATTGTCGTTGCAAGGATGAGTGATTGTGGCTGTCACCAGTTGACCTCTCCCTCACACATAGAAGCATACGACCTATTTTTCAACATCACCAAACATTTCTTAGCTCCCAATAGACAATAAACAGTAATGGCAGGTTCTGAAATTTCAGTGGCAAATTCTTCATGACAAAAATGGCCTAACTTTTACGTTAAAATACTTCTAGCAGAGGCTTTGGGAAAGTTGTGTAGTTATCCAGAAATAAAGGGTGTAGGGGAAAAATAGTTTACACGATAGATCAGCTAAAGGAAAACGGAAGTAGAAATCTAAATTAAATCAAGTGTTATAAGGATGAAAATCAAATACTTTTATTTAAAAGTGTTTTCATCACAGAAAATGGTGGAATTGTTCAGACAAATTATTTAAATGAAAGCATATTATGGATATTGACAATCTGTCAAACTCGACTAAAGAGAAATTTTAACCATACTAGAAGAACTAAGTCTCAGAAGTGAGACAGGCTAAGAAGAGAATGAAGATTCTGATGGAATCTGCACTGAAGTGTGGAAGTTTACAGGCGAATTGGGTACTTTATTATTGATGAAATAGAGAATTCAAAGTGAAAAAACTAAGCCTCATGATTTGTGGAAGAGTGTTATTGTGTTAATTTATAAGAATAATGAGATATTCAAGGTTGTACAAACTATATAGGTAATAAATTTATAGGTAATGCTGGGAAATTATTAGAAAGGGTGATTGACCACTTACTACATGTAATTCAAAGGTTCGCTGACAAATAGTTTGGTTTTACACCTGGGAGATCTACTATGAAAGCCATTTACTACTTCAGAGATTAACTGAAATGTAGAGAGTATATATAAGGTTTGTGTAAGATTATTGTTAAATTTGAAAACCTATATGATAGATCGTCCATGGAAGTGCCATGGTAGGTGCAAGTGAAGAATATTATTAAAGATAAGTAAGATAGAGCGGTCAAGAGTAACTCTATAACGGGTAATAAAATTTTTTATATTACTATAGATTTGCATGAAGATTGCAGCACGAGTCCCTATCCTTTTACTTCAAGTTATGGATGAGCTTGTAAGACAAATCCAAGATTAAGACCTTTAGCATATGTTATTCGCTCATGAGATAGTTTTAGTTAATAGAAGAGAAGGAAGCAAGATAAATAATAAGTTGGATCTTCAGGGGAGCACTGTGAAATCAAAATGTTTTGAGAGAAGTAGAATTAAGACGGAATAGGTTGACTGTCATGCTTAATCTTAGTAGGAATTGCAATCATAAATAGAGGATAATGTCATCCTAAAGAGTATTCTTATAGGTATTTCGAGCATAAGATCTGAATGGGGATTAAATTAACAGATTCTATTTGTTTGAAAATACGTATTCAGTATTATTCAAAACAGTTACTAGACAAGCTAAAAGTACAAAAAGTTCATTAACTAAACAAAATGAGGGTTTTAAGATTGATGTGTAGCCATGCTGGAATGGATGAATTAGAAATGATCTGCACGTAGATGGTACCAATTGAAGATAAATTAAAAAGTCCAACTTAGGTTGGTGGAGCATATCATGTAAACATTTAAAATAAAATTCATTTACAAGAGATGAAGTCATCCCAATAAAAAGAAATTAGAATAGGAAGGAGTAGATAAAATTAACACGGCTTGGTGTTCTATGAAAGATTTGATAATATAGGACCTTTCAGTTAGACGAAGCGACCATAAAAGATTCAAGAGCCAATTCCTGTTGATCAGGAATAACTCATAGCTTGTTGTATTTCTTAAACATTGATTCAAAATTTTAAAAATTAAAATTTAACATGAATATGATGGTTGATGATGAGACAATATACTAGGTAAATCATTTACAAATTATACAGACACAAAAGCAACGGTTTATAAGGTGAATCAAGAAATTTTGCTTCATACATGCAGTCAAATGAATAAGAAGGGCAATGAGTGTACCAACAATGTCAGTGCTTGACACCCCTTCAGTGCGCTTAATCTGTTTATAGCGGCCAACCTTCTTAGCAAGAGCATAAGCATCAGAGCCGTCAGGAAGAATGCATGGGTCATCGCCATGGATAATATAATCAATGTTGTACTCATCAAATAGTTTTCTCATGAAATCTTCAGTAATAGCATAAGGAGCATCAGAAATAACTTCATCCACCCATTTCACTGCCCTAACCATTATCATCCTATAAAAGGACAGCACCAAAATGAATTGAGTTAGTAGTTGAAAGGTCACAAAAGACACCTTGCACGCTTCATTCGAGTAAAAGCAAATGTTATTGAGAGGAACCTGACTTTTAAGGCTAAATCCACAAGATTTGGATATTATGACTTTCCACTTATGAAAATAAAGACTCAGTAAACCATTAAAAATATTATGTTTGCTCCATCTCTAGTTCTGAAATTTGCATCAGTTTCAGGCCTTCATTTGGCTGGTGCTAATCCTATATCCGACCCATACACTAGTACATAAATTTTTTTTTGTCTCCATTCTCATGTGGGGCTTCAAGCCAAAGTAAAGATGGAGCAATAAGATACTCATCCACCAAAAAATATATATAATTACCATAAAATCGAGACAACTAAAGGATGGAAAATTTGTTCGCAGAGGTTAGGGATTGGAAACAAAAGTAAGGCCACATCTACATCTAACATAAGTAAATATATCAATAATAGAAGCATGGTAAATTAGGTGACAAATGAATTGGGGAAAAATCTGGAAAAGAGGGAGATATCAGACCTCTCATAAAGAGGAGTAACCGGAGGACCTTTGTTTGCAATGATTTCCGCATCGCTAACAACCCCAACCACCAATTGGTCGCCGAGAGCTCGCGCCTGGCGAAGGGCGTTGCAGTGGCCGTAATGCATCATATCAAAGCAGCCATCCATGTAAACCCTTATGGGTCTCTTCTTCTTCTTATTCTGCTGAAAAATCTGGAAACCCATAACAGAGGCCCCAATTACTAACCCTCCGATCAGCCATTTAGACGGAACTCGTGAGCTTTGTTGCAAATTTTCAGCGTCCGAACCCATTCCGCCTTTCTTCCAGCGTACGTCGAATGCTAATCAATGATCATAATAGGAGTGATGCATTTAGTACCGACACCGATGCCTATGGCTGAGAATCAATTCGCAATAAATGCAACGCTCTAGAGAGATACCTCTTATGTGCTTTTCTTCCTGAAGAAAATTGGCAGAGGGCATAGGACAATTTTGGAAGTGCTAATTCCGCGGCGCTTTCATTTGAAGGCCCAATCAAATGACAAATTAGTTTATAAAGACTAATATTTTCTTTTTTTAGTTAGATAGTTTATTTAAACATACAAAAAGATGAAAAGTAGAATTTGTAAAATATTAAAATGCTCTTGTAGGTTAAAAAAGGCATTAATTGCCCTAATTACCATTTCAATTCTCATTTAACTCTAATTGAATTTTAGCTTTCTTTTCTTCCACAACAGGCTTCGACATTTTCTATGAACCATTTTCATTTTTTTATCATCGTCTTCTCTATTTCATTAAACCTAAATTTTCATTCCCTTGAGCACTCATTTAGTTGAAGTGGGTAATCAAAGCTTATAATATTCTTATTGAGCATTTGAAAAAGAAGATAAGGTATTGTTAATTTTCTATATTTGGACTTCTTTCTTTTTCCATTTTTTTGAATAATTTCTTCGTGTAATTGTATGTGTATTTATAGTGTTCATTTGACAATAATGATTTTGAATTCATTTTATCAATGAATTAGAGCTTTGATATGGGTTGCTTCCCAACCTGTTTTTCATATTTGTTGAAGTAAAATGTACATTGTTAAAGACATGTTTGGCTATTCTATCTGTTGTTCTACTATGAAATAGAGATTTGATTTTTTGTTATACAAAACGACTTACATATTTTTTTTTTGCAATTCATAACGACATACATATCGTTATCAGTGCTGTACGAAATTTTGATAAAAATTTTAAATTTGATGAAATTTTAAATTTTTTATGTTAAATTGCAATTATGGATACAATGAATATGATTGGATATTAATTTGCTGCATGAAAATGAAAATATACAAAGAATGGCAAAGAGAAAACACCACTTATTCTTGTTTCGAAAACAATTTATTTTGTGAACTTGTATGATAAAGTCAGAGAGATGTTGAAGATTGATACAGTGATATACAAAGTGGAGGTGTCAACTATTGTCCCTATGATGTCTAAGGCTTCAACTGCAAAAAAAAACTGGTCTTGTTCGCTCCATTTATATGGGCTAAACATGTAGTGAAATTTAAAGTTGCAATATTGTCATGATTTGTAGCTTTATTATTTTGTACTCACTAGAAGCACAAAATAATTTATTAGATTTTGTAGTCATTGTGCTATTGGAACAAAATATAAATTATTTTACGTTACTCTGTTTATTTTTTTCACATTATAGACAAACGACTTTTATATTATTATAGTTGATGCAAATATCGTTCTAATATGAAAAATGCATTGATTCACATAACGACATTAAATCGTTACTATAAAAAGATATTGATGTCGTTCCAATGGACCATTTGCTCTCGGGGGGTAAACAATTTAGAGGCGCACACGCCAACCAAATTTTTTGGATTAATGTTTCGATTCCCAAACTTTCGCCATTCATTCAACGGAGACATTTTCTCATGCAATTTTCAAAAAAACGACGACAAATGAATTTTTGTCACTTTTCTTGAATTTTGTCACGTTTTTTAGAGTTTGTCACTTTTTTTTATTTTCTATCAATTTTTTTTTTTTTTTTAGTTTGTGACACTTTTTTGAGTTTGTCAATTTTTTTTAATTTTGTCATTTTTTTAGTATTTGTCACTATTTTTATTTTCTGTCACTTTTTTTATTTTCTTTCACTTTTTTGAATTTGTCACTTTTAAAAAAAAATTATATTGCGTTTTTGAATTATTGTCACTTTTTTTAGTGTTTATCACTTTTTTCTATAACTTTCTTGAAATTTCGTTACTTTTTTTTTTCTACTAAAAACATCATTTTTTAATAAAAGTGACATTATATATCATTTTTAATTAAAGTGACAATTAATTTTACACAGTATACTATTAAAATATTTTTCATATGATTTTTAAAAAAAATTCTTAATTTTAAAGGTATTTTTGTGAGTTGCCATTCGGAAAATATGCTGTTTTCAATATATTGTGAACATGTTCTTTCAAATAAGGCTAAGCCCATGTTGGCCTAGTTTTTAAATTTTATTTTCCTTTAAATTTATTTTTAATTATAAATTTATAATTTTTATCAACTTTTTAAATAAACCTAACAGAGCCTAAATATGTTATTATATTCTCATCTGACTTATAGTGTATCACATCTTAATTGATTGAAAGGTTCATAATATTTATTTATTTATTATATCTATATTCACAACTTTTTTATCCCATTCTTATTCTCATATGATTATGTTTAGAAGTTTCATTAAGATGTAATAAAAAAATATTATTATTTTCTCATATTTTTAAATAAAAACAATTATAGAATTGCACACTAACAGTGCTATTGGATAAAAATTATAATTAAGGACTAAACTGGCTAGTTAAAAAAATCCCACATGAACCATCAACAATTAATAAAGAAAAAAAAAATGGTACACATTAGTCCTGAAATTCAACAATTTGTTCTATGGTGTAGTCATTTAGAGATCAGCACATGGAATATCTCGTCCTCTATGTGAATTTTGTGTTGTGTTTACCAGTTTTCCCAACGTAGGTTCAACAGAAATTGTGTATAATAAATAAGAATTAAACTACTAGTATACCTAAATTGTATACCTCAATTGATCCTTTATGTGTCAAAAATTCGACGATTGATTGAAAAATATATTGTCAAGATCGATGTACCAAAATCTGTCAACTCACATGAGTGTAAACCATTGCGTTAACATTTATGTACATATAACATGGTCCAAGAAATAATTATCTTCTATTCTTGTGTAATATTTGGGTCAACAATGCTTATACAGAAAGATTTGCTAGATAGATTTACAAAATGAATAGCAACAATTCATTAAAGTTTGGACAAAAAGCAAAGTTAAAATAGCCAATGAAGTGTTGCCATCTCAGCAGCAGTAAACTACCACGTACAATTCATCTGTATAAATAACTTTATTCTATGAATAATATTATTTAGTCCTAGTAGGGTTATAACCCCCGTCTATGTAGTGTTAGATAATAGACTAAATAAAATGTGAAATTAAATTATTCATATAATTTCATTTATAATTTAATGTCACATTAGCGCCACATATATTGGGATTATAATTTCATTGGAATTAAATAACATTACTCTTATTCTGTTTGGAATTAGGATTGTATCGTGGTGATGTTACAGGAATTGTTTTAAATGTGGGTGTTCGATAAATGTAAACTAATAGTATCATTTTTCAACTGTCACTGTCAATATGTAATCACATTAGCTTAGATGAAGCACGAAACTTGGAAAGAATTCACGAGTCGACTGCTTACTTTTCCGAAGAGGGAGACCAAATATATAAGTGTCGTGGAAATCTTCGAGAAATTTTGATTCGGACTCAGTTTAATTGACCAAAAGAACACCAGCTGAGGAGGCTCGACCCACAACTTTATACACTTTGTTGCCACAAGTTTACTCACCCACAAAGGATACACTTGGTGATTGGTTTGCAATTCACAAAAGAAGAGGAAATAGAATAGCAATTGGAACCTCAAGGAAGAAGAACCGAAACCGGTCAAATCTCACATTTTTTTCTCTNGGTGATTGGTTTGTAATCCACAAAGGAAGAGGAAATAGAGTGGCAATTGGAACCTCAAGGAAGAAGAACCGAAACCGGTCAAATCTCACATTTTTTTCTCTTTCTCACAAACCAACACTCACACAACGGCTGCAATAAGATAGATATATATAGCACTAGTTAGGTTATTCCAATTGGACCAAAGTTCCCTAAATGGGTCAACATATATCACCATCCAACTAATAACCATAACTTGGGTTATCCAAGAGTGTTTGACCACTAGCAACATTAACTCAATTAAATTGCTTCTAGTGACATCAAATTGTTTTCGAGTCGAGCCATCACTAAGGTGTCGATATAAATTATTCAACATCGGTTTAACATCATCGTCTGAGATTTATTGGGTATCAAAAAACCCAACAAATCTCCACCTTGATACCCAATCAATCTGCAAGTAACCAAAACACACAGTTTATACTTGTATAATCAATGTAACCAATAAAATTGGTATCACATACCTTATTTTGTGTTTCGGTTGGTGTTCATGGACCTAAAATACATACCATACATGATTCATATACTCACCAGAACTAAGGTCAAGAACACCCAAGTAGAAGCAGATAATTACAGTAATCAATCAAAAGCAAATAAATATACGATGGAGATATCATATAGGATAATACAGATCTTTTCACAAAGGCACGTTCACACGGAATAACAACTTAACACCAAGTTAATCAAGCACACGATCAACACATATGCAACAAATGCATAAATGACCCCACGAAAAGATCTCACTGCACGTATCATATTCTATTTTGTGTTGCTCACACCTCGAGAACACATATCTCACCTCATCGCCTACCAAGCTCACCAGACTGATCGCTCAACCCATGTCTAACTGGTAAATCTTTATAGATCATTAGTTCTCAGGATAATCCTCTATCACCACATTACTTCTCCCAACCTACGTGAATAATAGGTCTCCACCTAATAGAAGTGATAGAAGTGCAGCTCTCACACTCTACCTGTACAAGGTCTTCATAGATAAA
>CAIGRN010115826.1:0-16682 GCA_903798345.1 Fraxinus anomala
CCAACCTCATTTTGCAGGTAATATTCGTTGATCGGAGTAGCCGGAATACCTCACACGTCATCATTGCCGTGGAGGTAAATTGTGATTATTTCAGTTCCTATTTAAAAATGGGTAGTTTCACGGGGAAAATGTTAGTATTTAGCGATGAAATTGACAATGGGATATTAGTAGCTATATAGCAACAAATAATTCATTACTAATTTTCATTATTAAAACTACTTCGAAAACGCATAGGTAATTACCAACAAATTAGTGACAACCAATGTCGTTGCTAATTACCTATGAAAATAGCTATTGTTAAACACGATTTTTTTTTTTTTTTTTTTTTGTCACTAATTTACCGACAATCTAAGATATCCGTTGGTAAATTAGTGGTAAACTATCCGATATGCCGAGGGATGAATTTCGTTAAAAAGGCGATTAACTACGAAATCAATCATTGATAGAAAATTCCGTAGCTGATGCCACATTTTATTTTTTTTGTAGTGCCATATTATTTGTTGTTAAATGGTATACAGTTACATAAATATAATAATCAATTTTCTAGAAAACTTGCCTGGGCTTCCCTACGCTTGAAACTTCAACTAAGTCGCTTAGCCGCGCGCTCTCTTTTTTTAAGCCCACTTAGACTCGAAAATACTTAAAACTTGATTGTGAAATTTAATCACGTTTTACGCTTTTTATAGCACTATATATCATAACCATCGCACGGTCAATAAAAGGTCCTAAACAAGTACTTGTTGACCCCACCCACTCCACAAACCTTATGATTATATACACGTATACATATATATCATCAGTTATTAAGAGGTCCTATAAATGTTGACCCGCACTCCCAATAAGTACAAGATTGCACCTACGAGTGCATTTTTTTCTGGAATAGGGAATGAGAAGATGGATGAATGTCCACATTGGTAAAACGTGTATACCCACTACTGTTGGTGTAGTAATAAAGTTGAGCATAGTGGGTGGGTAAATGGGGTGGGTGGGTGAGTGAGTCGGGGCTTACTTGGGTACCGTATAAGCAAAAAGGAGAACGGCATTTTGAAATTCAAAATTTGCTTTCGAACTCGTTTGCTAATTTTATGAAAGTAATTCTTTTAGTTAAAAGAGTTTTTAGAGAAAATTGATTTAATATGACTTCCTCTAAAAATATTTTAAAAATATGAATTTTTTTTTTTAAATTAGTTTCCAAACAAAATTAAAATAACTTCTTTCAAATATTCTTTTACGAGAAGTAAAAAATAGAGGACATACCAAACGGCCCTCAATACATTAGACATCAAAATATGTTGTCCGTCTCACTTTTTCACAAAGGCTTAATCGCATAAAACGTTCATACGTTTGGCATGTAGTGTGCAAAACGTCTCTATGTTTAAAAAGTGGGTGGGTAAATGGGGTGGGTGAGTGAGTGGGGGCTTACTTGGTTACCGTATAAGCAAAAAGGATTACAGCGTTTTAAAATTCAAAAGTTACTTTTGAACTCGTTCGCTAATTTTATGAAAGTAATTCTTTTAACTAAAAGAGTTTTTAGAGAAAACTGATTTAATATGACTTTCTCTAAAAATATTTTAAAAATATGAATTTTTTTTTTTAAATTAGTTTCCAAACAAAATTAAAATAACTTCTTTCAAATATTCTTTTACAAGAAGTAAAAAATAAAGGACATACCAAACACGGGAGTTATGTAATCTGTAGTTTTATACAACAGGCAGAGTGAAAAAGTGTTTCCGAATTAGCGTATTTTGCAAGTATGCAAACCGTACATCACACGTTTTGCAGAGATACAAATTTATTTTTGCATTTTCACTCTTATTTCAACGTTTCATTGCGAAAAACTTCATTTTCATCTGTTTTTAACGTAAAATGACCAATATACATTTCTATATAAATAAAACAAAAAATAAAAGAAGAGAAAAATAAAGAATAAATTGCAATCTTACTCCTAAACTTTTTAAAAAATGCAAATGAGTCTAAAATTTATGAAAATATTAAAAATAACGAAAAAAAAAAACTATTTCTCTCCTCTCCTTCCGCTGTCGCCAAAACCTACGTTTTCAATTCATGGAAGCCTTCACGATTTTCCACAACCTTTAAATCCCTAAAACTTCAAGAATTTTCAAATCTTTCTCCCTCCCTCCTTTTTCCATAATCACTTCAAATTGAACAGAAACCGAAAAAATATTGGAAATTGTATCCTCATACCTATCGGGTAAAAAGTCTTCGGACTGCTTCCAATCTAAATTACCATCTGACCAAAATATTCGACGCCAAGTTGCTCAGATTCTAGTACAATCTGTTGGATAGGAGTCTAAAACCTGGTCTGCTTTGAATATTCAAAAGAAATTCAGGGGATTTTTGGTGAGGAAGAGCGGCAAGAGGATTAAAGCTATCAAAATCCAAGTGAATGAAATTGAGGGAATATTATTGAGGAGTGAAGTTGTGGAGTTGATTAGAAAGGATGCAAGAAAGAGGATGAGGATGAATGAGGGTTTGATAGCTTTGCTTCTTAAGTTGGATTCGATACCTGGTGTTGATTCGAGGGTTAGGGATTGTAGGAAGGTTGTGATTCGAAGGGCTATAGCTTTGCAGGAAAGGATTGATGCTATTGCTTCGGTTAATTTGGTAAGCATTGATGAGAATACTGACGAGGATGAAGCGTTCCAAGAGCCTATAACCCTAGAAATTATGAACTTTGCGGAAGACAATCATGAATTGACACGAATTTATTGATGATGGTGGGAGGAGAGAAAGAGTTTTTTTTTTTTTTTCCACAAATTTTGGACTCATTTGCATTTTAAAAAAAATTGAGGAGTAAGATTGCAATTTATTCTTTATTTTTCTTTTTTGTTTTATTTATATAGGACAGTATATTTGTCATTTTACGTTAAAAATATGTGAAAATGATGTTTTCCGCAATGAAACATTGAAATATAGGTGAAATGCAAAAATTTGAAACGTATGGACATTTTGTGCGATTAAGCATTTTCACAAATAAATTCACACTCACACTTAGATAAATGTAAAAATAGGAGTGTACAAAGAGAACAAAAGACATGAAAGAGAATACATCATTACCATTTGTATTTTGAGTTCTTTGATCTTTAACATATATATCATAAAATGACGTAGATAACCTTGGCATGTTTCAGCATTAAATGTCTGTAGATTCTATAATTGAGTTTGGCAAGTGTTCAACGTTCAAAATAAATTGAGTAATCATTAAGTACGTATATTAAAAATGACAATACATAAAATATAATTTCTACTTCATGTAATATTGTCCTTGTTTGGGCTTCGTTATTTCAAAATGCATTTCGCTATTTCTTATTTCAATCATACATTTTTTAATAAAATAATAATAATATTACACATAAATTCAAATTTTTTTCTTATTTTTTAACAATACATTCTCCAAAAAAATTATTATTCTAAAATATTTTTTTTCCAAAATTTATTTTTGTGTAGCCCAAACAGGGCATCATCAAATGCCCAATTAATTTGAGTACCAATAGGGCATACCCCAAATTATTTGAAAATCATAATCTCTCAAATTATATTATCAAATCCAATGGAGTAGGATATTGGAATAATACGGAATCAAAAAAATGTTGAGTCGTGTGAATCTGGATCTGAAATTAGAAAAAAATTCAAAACATATTTGAGATGTGAATATAAATAATTTAAATTATAAATAGATAAAGCCACGTTTGACATTCATTTTTTTGGGAGAAAATGTGTTTTGAAATAGTAATTTTTTAGAGAATTGTAATTAAAAATAAGGAAAATTTTTAGATTTATGTGTAAAATTATTTTATAGAATAATGTGTTATTATGACCTACGTGAGCCCCATTTTTTTTACGAAATGTGCATTTTGGAATAATGATTTGATAGAGAGCGTGCGGTTAAAAAAAAAGAAAATGATTTGAGTTTGTGTGTAATATTATTTTATTGGAGAAAGTGTGATTGAAAATAAAAGAAAGAAAAATATATTTTAGAAATAATAAATACCAAACAAGGGCTAAATATAATTTTTTGAAAAAATAGAGCTCAAATTGGAATAAAAATAAACGATAAATAAAAAATAAATAGTACTTTTAAACTTATTTTAATGTATAAATAAAATGTAAATTGGATGTTTATAAAAACGCGTCAAAAGAAGGTTCAGGTTTCTTAGGCAAATTAAAGGAGCATATCCCAAAAAATCATCAAATTAAATAAAGTATTTAAATTAATAAAAATTAGTTGTTTAAAAAGTGGGGTCCACGACAAGACTTGATTGAACAATTCATTGGTTATTGGGCCATAAGGTCTGCAAATTCAAGAATGTGTCCCGTCAATAAATGGGCCCTGCTAACCGCCCAAAAATCCCCGGCCAGGTTCAGGTGATTCAACAAATGGTCCCCTACAATACAAACGACAGATCAAATCCCAACATGAAATCTTTGTTAAATAGATGATTTGACTGATTTGATGCCCTAAAACCTCAGGGAATAACGAACTTTTTGCACAGTTTTTAACTTGTACTCTTAGCCACTGTTTGTCACCGATTTTTTTTTTTTTTTTCTTTCTTCATTTCAACCACACATTTTCTCAATAAAATAATATTACACACAAATCTAAAATTTTTCATAACTTTTCCACCACACATTCTCCGATCAATTACTATTCCAAAACTTTTATTATCTAAAAAATGGGTGTCAAAACACCCTCTCATACTTTTTTATTCATTGGGAAAGCTAAACTTATAGTAGATTTATTGAAATAGAACAAATAGATTTTTCATTTTAGATTTAGGACGATCAACTCAAAGACATACATATTCTATTTTGAATGAATTTTGATTGTAATTTTACACAAAGTTCTGATTTGTGAGAGACGACGAGAAAGCTATTAAATCACGTGAAGTAGGAGAAGCATGTATAATCTATTTTTCATTAAAAAAAAAAAAAAAAGGAAGAGTGAAACTACTATGGAATTTACAATGTATTACAAAAATGTTATAATTTGAGAGTCACAACTTTTATTAACTTTTTAACTATACGTTGCATCAATTTTTTATTGAAATATATTAAAACTTTATCAAAAGTTTTATCAATCAACCCCTACATTTCAATATTCATAATTAAATATTATCATCTTTTGAAAAACTGTGTAAATGATCAAACTTCATTTTCAACTCCACATTTCAATAAATTCACAACTAATATCCACTTATTAACTACTCATTTTTATCCATTTGTAAATTAAATTTTTTATATATTCTTTCTACATGGAATTTAATTAGTTTATGGATTTGCGTTTTTATGACAAATTCAGGCTTCGTTTGTCTCTATTATTTCAAAACATTGTTTGTCACAGTACGATTCTCCACCACACATTCACGCAATAAAATATTCTACACACAAACCAATAAAATTACTTTAAATTTCAACGACACATTCTCAAAAAAATATTATTTATTACTCCATTTCTTCTACAATAATGGGAGACAAATACACACTCAGTAATACAATATATTTATAATAAATTATTGCAGCAGTTCACTAAGTTTGTATAAATAATATTTCTTTTTTTTTTTTTTGGTAAACTCAAATTATAATTAAAGTAAATACTACATAACTAAAATTTAACACGTTACTTTATTTTTATTTAACTTTAATCAACAAAAACTTTTTATCTAACATGTTACATTTTCTCGTGAGAAAAAGTTAGTTATTTTGATTGTAAAGCAAAAGTTACTTTATTGTTTAAATTTAATCAACAAAAAAGATTATTCTAAAAAACTTTTTACTTATGAGTTCTAAATTGATTAAGCTTAGATAAGCATGCACATTAAATTAGACCCAAATTCAAGGCTTTAACAGCCTTATCAAAATTTTATGGGCCCTTTCAATGGCCCACCAGTAGCCCAATCCATATTGATTACTAATGGACTGACTTGGCTGGCTCAAGACATCAACGCTTGCTTACTTGGGGTAATGATGATTGTGGAAATTACACTCATCCCTAGTTTTAAACTATACAATTCAAAATGTAGATTTAAAAGTTTTTTTTTTTATATCAAAAATCAGGTATAAATCAAATTTTAAATATTAATAATAATATTATAAAAATAAAATTATTCTATATATTCAACTCGTCATTTTCTACCCTAACCAAACCCTAATTATTTCCCCCTCTATTCTTTCACTCTCTATACCTATATATTCTCTCTCTCCCCAACCTTTCTCCACAACTCTATTGGAGGACAGTTTGTGCGAAGAGATCTTTATTCTCCCAGCCTTTATCTTTCTCTTCCCACCTGTATCTTTGTGAGAAGAGGCGTGTTGCTGTGGTAGAGGCAGCGCCTCTAACAGATGCATCCCTCTGAGCTGTTTACAGTGCCGCACGAGGTGTTGCAGCGACAGTTTACTGGTGTTGTAACGGCGTAGAGATTACGATGTTGCCTTCTTGGTGGCATATAACACTAAAGAAATCGATGTAGAGATTATAATGCTGTAGATTTGTTGAGGTCGTGGCGACGACGGCGGTGACAACAACAATTTGGGGATTTTTGGTGGGTGTGCTGTTGAGGAAATAGAGATAGAGGATGTGATAGTTGTGATTTTTGGTAGGCTATGATGGTGAGATGGTGGTGACGATTGTTATGGTTGTGGATCAGATGCAGCGATAGTGGTGGTGGTTGTCTGGCAGTGACTGTAATAATTTTAAATTTGATTTTTTAGTGGCGTTTGGATGGTGGTGGTGGTGGTGATGCGGTGGTTGTGGTTGGGTGGTGGTGGCGATGTTGGCTGCGGTGTTTAAGATTATGATTTTACTACGGGATGTAGTGGTGGTGGTCCTGGCAGTGGTAGTTTCGACGACGATGTGGTTGGTGATATTGATGAGGTGATGGTCACAAATGATTTGATTGTTTGTAACTAATAAATTGGTTAATGTGTACCAATAAATAATATGTGACAAATGAAATAGATAATTTGTAACCAATGAATATTATGTGATTTAAAAAATGTGAGATTCAGGCAAAATTTATAATTGTGACTTATAATTTGTTAAGTCGTGACCAATTAATTTAATAATTTATGATTTAAAAATAACTTGTGATCATTTAATTTGATAATTTGTAACTGTGAAATAAGTTGGGACATATAAGGTTTGTGACCGAAAACTAATATGTGCCTTATTAATTTGATAGTTTGTGATTGATAAATGAATTGTAACCTATAAAATTTGTGATTTGTGACCGATGAATAATGCACGACTTATTAATTTGATAAATTGTAACTGATAAAGAAAATATGACCTTTCAAATTTGTGATTTGTGATCGAGAAATAATACATGACCAATTAATTTGATAAGTTGTGACCGAAAATAAGTTATGATCTATAAAATTTATGATTTGTGTATGTGATGTTTATAATTATTACTAGTACATAAATGTAACCATAATTGTATAATCTGTGACCCTAATATATATTTAATTAATAAAATATTTTAAAATTAATTATTTAATTAGTAAATAATAAAAACCTGATTTTTGAAATAATAAAACTATTTTCCTAAATTTGAAATTGAATTTTGCAACCACCTGATATTTGTATTGTTCCCTTATTTATTGTCCTAAAATTAACGGAATCAATTATAGGACTTGGGTTATCACTATAACAAAAGTTGAACACTTAAATCAAAACTAACGATACAAGTTCTTATAGAATGTTTCAGTAATGATATTGATTTCCAAATTAAAATGATGCTAATATGAAATTTTGGGATAATAAATTTAGTGGAAGGATCTCAACCTAACCGGTAAATACAATGATCTCTCCTTAAGAGATACATATTTAAGATTACATGATTTTTAGGTCATCGTTATATTATAGTCTATGTATGCATAAGCATTACGCGCAACATATTACTTGCTCAAATTACTTATGCATATCATTGAATTTTTCATAACAATTTCATTTAATGTGTTATGTGTAATCTTAAATAAAAATCGATTTGTGGGAGAAAAATACGTTGATTGAAAATACAATTTAATAATTTTTCTCATTGCATAGAAATACTTCTTTTTTGCTGGAAGATACCTGCCTCGATGAACCTAATGAGGTGAGCACTTCTAAAGTTAAGGTTGCATATGACAAGTAGCATCACTCTGATGTGACATCTTGCTGCTATATTCTGGCTTCCATGTCGAATGCTTTACAGTAGAAACATCTGAGTATGAAAACCACTTGGGACATAATTGAATGCCTTAAGGAGATTTTTGAACACAAAAGTCGTTAGGCCAAGCATTCCGACATTAAGTATATAATGAACCTATGAATGAACATGCTGAACGTGAATGAAGTATTTAACATGGTTGAGGTTTTAGGAGCTACATTGACTCAAAAACTCAGATCGACATGGTTTGGAAACCCTCGAGATCTTCTCCTAATTCAAAGTGGATTATAATCTCCACAAATAGACCCCTTTCAAACTGAGTTAATGAAAGAGTTTTAGAGGGCTGAGATGTCTTCAGGACTAAAGGTGGGGAGGCATGGTTACTAGAAACTCTAATTATAAGCCGGAAGGTATATGAGGCAAAAAAGAAAGAAGTGGAAGGAACAACCGTTGGAGGAAAATGTTGGGGATTTCATTTAAAAGACTTAGTCAATCAGTTATTAGTTAAAAAAATCAAACAATTATGTTTTTTTACTTAGAAGCCCTACATATATAAAGAAATAGAAAATACAAATTGTAAATGACTAAAATGTCCTTGTATATAAAAATACATTATTACCCTAATTCCCATTTAAATTGAATTCTAGCTTCTAATTTTTCTACAAAAATTGCCTCCTATTGTTGTATGCAACCGTTTTCCTTCTCTTATCATCATCATCATCACCATCACCATCTTCATCTTCTCTACTTAATGAAACCATAAAATCTATATTCTCATTTCCTTGAACAATCATTTAGCTGAAGTCAGTAATCAAATTTTACAATATTCTTGTTGGGCATTTGGATAAGAATAAAAGGTATTGTAAATTTTTGATATTAGGGCTACTTTATTTCTCAATTTTTTGAATAATTTCTTCTTGTTGTATGTGTTTATGGTGTTCATTTGTCAATAACGACTTTGAATTCATTTTATCATTGGATTTGTGCTTCTATATGGGTTACTTTCCAACATTTTTCTCATTACTCTTATTTGTATTAATTGAAGTGAGTTGTAAGTTGATAAACACGTGTTTGGTAATTCTATTAATTGTTTTACTTTATGACGTACATTTGGTTTTCTTCGTAATGACTGACAAATCGTTTTCTGTAATTCATAATGACATACATATCATTATTAGTACTGTATGAAGTTTGATATTTGATGAAATTTTTATGTTGAATTATAATTATGGACACTGTGAATATGGTATTAATATTAGTTTATTATCCAATTGAATATGAACAATAAGTTGAAGGTGCATATAAATGGAAATATGCATGGAATGACAAAAAGAAAACAACGTCTATTCTTGTTTTGAAAATAATTTCTTATACGAACTTGTATGATAAAGTCAAAAGGATGTTGAATATCGATACAAGGATATACAAAATGGAGATTTCAGTTCTTGTCCCTATAATATCTAAGGCTCCAGTTGCACCGATGATCATTGATTGTGGCAACATCGTGAAGTGGTTTGTATCTGTTTGTAGAGAAACTTTTCTTTGTATAACACTTTCGAATGAAGTTGAAAATAAGAAGATTTTGGTGATGAAGGATGTTTATTACTACTAGATAGGTAGAGAATAAATTAGAAATATGAACAGCAAGGAGGAGCATGTTTGATTGGACGACGATGGTAACCATGACAATGGTGATGAAATATTTATAGATTTTAATGGTTTTGACGTAAATGAAGATAGTTCTCCAAAAGTAGATGGAGAATGTAATTTTCCTATAGCAGACGACAATGATGTAGAGTTACACACGGATGAAACCTGTAGTCGGAATGTAGAGGATGATAATGATGTTGAATGTAGTTGAATTGTATTTGCAAGTGTAAGTTCGTTTCGTTGTGGGATATCAGTAAGAATTTCGAAAAATGCAGATATGCAAGTTAACTAGTTGTTTCATCTAAATATGACCTAATTTCAAAAATGCGGTTGGTGGCTATGAAATGTCACTTTGATACAAAGTTAAGAAGTTAAATAAGAGCACTTTTACAATTGTTTGTATTGATGAAAACTGCAAATGGCGCTTGCGAACAAGCAAGATCGAAGAAAGTCGTATTTTCGAAGTTCGAAAGTATAATGGTCATCACTCTTGCTTCAAGAGTGTTCGTTGCAGAGACTAGGCATACTGCATATACGATTATTGAAAATTACATCATCTTTAAGTATCCAGATGTCGATCGAGTTTGCAGATCAAGGGACATCATTAATAACATTCGTCGAGAGTTCGGCATAATCATAAGCTATAATAGAGTATATATGGTTAAAAACTTTGCTAGCAGACTGATCCGTAGAAAACTTCATGAGAGTTATGCGAAATTTCCAGCATATTGCTATATTTTGGATATCAAAATCCTAGCATGCTGACATTTAATCATACAATTGAAGATCGGCGCTCAAGTACTTTTTATAGCCTTGAGAACCAAGTATACGTGTATTCATTAACTTAATGTGAAGGGTAATTTTTGTGGATGGTACATTTTTGACATCGAGAATGAAAGGTAGTCAGGATGAAAATTTTCAAACATTTCCACTCATATGGAGAGTAGATGATTCAGAGAATTATGAATCTTGGACTTGGTTCTTTCTGAAGTTATGGTTAATAACATGTGATACAGACGATCTTGTGGTTATATCTGGTCGAGTTACGTGCATTAAAATGGAGTTAGAAATATTTTTCAATTTGCTCATCATGGTAAAGGTCGAGTTACGTGCATTAAAATGGAGTTAGAAATATGTTTCAATTTGCTCATCATGGTAATTGCACAGATCACCTGCAAAAGAACTTGAAGACCAATTTTATACGGAATGATTTTGCAACTTTGTTTAGTGCAGCATTGGAGACTTATACTGTAACAGAATTTTAGCCCAACATGGAAGCTTTATGCAGTAAAAAAAGAGTGTCAAAGAGCACCTATTAGAAGAATGTTTCCATTATTGGGTTAGAGTACATTTTATCTGGATATATTACAATATCATGACTACAAACAATGCAGATTTTGCTAAATGGTTTTTTGAAGAGTGCTCGAGAATTTCTCATAATTGGATTGATTGAGTATATCTGAGAGATACTACAAATGTGTTTTTATGAAAGTTATGTTGAAGTAGAAAAATGTGTGACACCCACTTTTAGAAAGGAAGATATGCATAAAATATAAATAGTCAAATGAGTTGGGAGTAATTCAGGTATCTCCAGACATTTATAAGGTTGGTGACAATTTAGAACATCATTTTGTTTACTTGGATGAAAGGACATATACGTATAGGAACTTGATTTAGACAAGTTCACATGTGTACATGCAATTGCTACCGTAGGGTTTAAAGGAGATGATGACTATAACTTATGCAACCTCTTTGCCCAATAAGGTTGAATGGTGAATTCCTAAACATGTGATGGCTAGAGAGATACTTCTACCATTTCCACGAAGACAGGGTCGACGACCGCCAAAAAAGAGGAAAATATTAGCTGGAGAGTCACGTGCGCCTCGTAAGTGTAGTAAAGGCAAGAAAACTGGTAATGTTCGATCCAATTGCAGGAGCCAAGCAACGTTAGTGAAACTTAAGATTGTAATATTGTCGTGACTTGTATCTTTATAATTTTGTACTTATTGGAAGCACAAAATGATTTATTATATTTTGTAGTTATTGTGTTATTAGCGCTTTCATACTAGTAGAACGAAATTAAAGTTAGTTTACGCTCTTGTATTTGTTGTTTTCCACATTAAAGACAAACGATGTTTATATCGTTACGGTTGGTGTAGATGTCGTTCCTGTACTAAAATTTCACTAATTCACATAATGATATTGAAATCGTTCCTGAAATATAAAACGATATTAATGTCATTCCAATAGGAAGAACAGACCGCTTTATTGACTTGCATAATGACATTGAAACTGTTCTTGTGATAGAAAATGATATTAATGTTGTTTTAATACGAAAATTGCACTGATTCACAAAACGATATTAAAATCCTTATTGGGACAGAAAACGATATTGAAGTCATTCCAATACAAAAGATATTGTTTTATTAATTTTCATAACGACATTGAAGTCATTATATATCAATAAAACGACATGAAAATCATTATGCCAAAAAACTTGCACAGATCACAAGTGTCAAACCTATGATGATGATGTCATTTCAGTATCAAATGCCATTGTTTCACTGATTTTCATAACGACGCTAAAGTTGTTTATTTCAATAGATAATGACATTGAAGTCGTTTTTACAACAAGGCATGCGTCTAGCTTGCACTAAGGCGTGTGCCTACTCAAATTGGTTACTCTCAATGCCTCTTAGTAGCTGGCTAGGTGCACGCCAAGTAATTGCAGTCCAGGTCATTCCACTTTTATCTTGCACAATTTAGTCCTTGAATTTTAACTTTCCTTTCAATTAGGACCTCTATAAATTGCACCTCATGTCCTTTCACTTTCTAAATTTTTGCATCTTAGTCCCCAAAACCACAACTTTGACGATGTGGAAATCATTATATTTTAAATCTTAACTACAATGACATAGATATCGTTTTCTTTCATGCTTAACGACAATGATATCATTATGTGTGAAATCCACGGAATAATATAACGACGTGGATGTCATTCAAGTACAATTTTAATGAAATTTCAGTCGTTACAATTCAAATTATAACTACAACGACATAGTTATCAATTCCTTTCATACGTAATGACAATGATATTATTATGTATGAAACCCACGAAATAGTATAACGACATTCATATCATTACTTTACAATTTTTTTTGAAATAGTTCCAGATAAAATCATAATTACAACAATATAGATACCATTTCTTTTCATATAAAACGACATTTATATCGTTATGTAACAACATTAAAATCATTCATGAGACATTTAATTTGAATGATTTCAAAACAAATTGGTAAAAGTAAGCATCCACGATGCAACAATCTTATTGGAATAAACCTGGAAATTTTAAAGCTCTTTCTCGTATTTGGTATATTGTCTCGTTCACAATTTATACAAAGAAGACAACTAATACAAATTGAATTCATTTGGAACATTATTGTAAAATCATTAAAGCTTGATTACTTACATTGCCTGTAAGCCAACCATCTTCATTCAAAAGATTTGACAATTTTTTTGCTTGAATATCATTAAATTGCAAAGGTATAACTTGACTGCGCATACAACACAATCAGCACAAAGTTATAGTTATGTAATAATATCATTACTTGCACACGTTCTTGCAACTATATGTATTAATTTACCCATAAGATGCAGTTTCGATCCATTTATCAAGAGCTTCAATTTTCACGGGATCCACTTCTCAATAAAGATCGTATACAAGGAACTTATGGAATCTACTACCAGATTGAACTATTCCGCTTACTCCGGCTCTGCTGGTGCAATTAGGAAGATCTCTTTTTCTTTTTTGATGTCAAAGACCAGAAGCTACGCTCAAATTCATATTTTCGGGTATCTTAACATAATAAGATAAAAGAGAACTCTTCACTATTTGTCAGGTTCACGAAGGGATAACACAATAAGCGTGGCTTTCTCTTTTGACGATACCCCTGTCTTNAACACAATAAGCGTGGCTTTCTCTTTTGACGATACCCCTGTCTTTTAGGTAAATCACATTCTACCTCCTCGATCTGTACATTGTTGCTTAAATGTTGCAAGTACCAACAATTATAAATCTAAAATTAGTATAATTTGGAGGTAATGACATGAAGCTGAACATCAATTTTTTTTACATACCGAGACTCGATTCATTAGCTTCCACCTCAGGTTTCTCGAACGTCACAAAATCAGCGGGCATCACTTTCTCCATATATTCATGCTCCTCATTTACAAATGTTTCTTTTGCCAGCCATCTCTTCTACAGTTCTTCCCTTTTCATGCTCCTCCATTTCATCCCCATGTCCAACCTCAGTTCTATTCCCTCCTATGTTCTCCTCTCTCACCTTCTCCTCTAACTTTGGGTCCCTTTCCGATGGTGGTTGAGTTGCACTGTGAGAATGTTGGTGGAATGCATGATATGTCTTGGCATTATGCTTGGCCTCATCTCTTTCTAATTGGTTTGAAGCATTCTCATCTTCTTCTACAATCGAGGTCAACTCTTTCCAGTAAGCCTCCTCAAGTTCAGCTTTTATGGGAATCAATGTAGAATTAACCTCCAACTGCGAATATTAAATTGTGAAAATAATTAGTCATTCGCTAAACAAAATTCCACAATTTGTCCCCATTAAACTTAAATAGAAAAAAGATAATTTACCTCTTTTGATTCCAACACATTATCAATGCCAACCTCTTCGACATTTCGTAAGCGACCATTCTTGGAATTGCATCTGGATATTTTGTAGTAAACTTCATTCCCAAAGTTGGAATCACTTCGAATGCTCAAATCTATTGTAAAACAAACATTATTATCTCGCAATACAAATTTATATATAAAAAATAATACAAAGTCAAGTATGTTGTTTATTCATACCTTTACAGCGAGGAGAAAGTAGTGCAACGAATACCAACAACATGACTCTCCTCTGACATCGAAATTTTCAATTTACCACCCATTTCACGTTTGAATACGTTCATCATATGTAATTTTCCCCATGGACACTTCTCTAATCTATCAAGATCATCCACCAAGTTCAATCACTATAAATCGATGTAGGTGTTTTCCTTCGTGGCCCAAAGGACGTATGCCAGATGATGATCAATCCCAACTTATACTTGTTGCTATTTCTTTTCCAATCCAAATCTTGTTCATTTGTCTCCAATCTTAAACCATGCTTCTTTTTTGGTGGTCTTCATTTTTCGTAACTGTGAAGTCAACCTAATATCCTTGAATCTAAGAAGTGATCTGAAGCAGCTCTCGTGGAGCTTGTTCATGTAATTTGTATCCAACTTCCCATAAACATCGTGTACTACTTGCAGTTTATATCTAATCGTAATTGTAGCACCGACTCGAATCTTTTCCATAGCAATGCAAATTACGAAACAATTACAAATATTAGAAAAAAGTGATGACAGTAAATCACATAAACACAAGATGCATAAGCTGTATAAACCAATTTAAGCATACAGATCCCCAATAAAAAAATAGAATTCTATACAGATTGCAAGCACTGCAGTACTTCACAACAAAAATGTCCTACTAACATTCTACTAATACAATTATTAGCTTGACAACCAAATGTGAACTCATCATGAAAGATTATGCTTCATTTCAAGCCAAACTCCTAATTTCAATTCTCAAAACTCAGAAGACAGAAAACATCAAATCTGGAAAGAGTTAAACACAATGAGCCTTGAGTCACTCTTGACTCACATGCATATTTGGGAAAAGAGTTAAAGATAATGAACCTCAAGTCACTCTCAACTCACATACATACTTGGGCACTACGTCTATTATCTCATCTTCAACATCTTTTACTTCTCATGTCATCCTATCAAACAAGCATTACATTGCAGAACAAGTATGATATCAATTTTGAGCCTCAGTTTAAGTATATATCACTCTTTGAAAAGTTTTACTATAAACTATATCCAGCAAAAGTAATTAATAAACCCTAAATCAATCTATGCAAAAGAACGAGAATACATATGAACCATAACATTCAAACAAAATTCAATTTCTCAAATTCAGAGAACAAAAATCAAGTATCATTCTCACTAGAAATAAAAAAAATAAATTATATAAAAACCCAATACACATGGTTTAGGAGAAGAAATAGAATTCGAATTCAACCAATAAAAATTATTATTCGACAATCAAATCCATTTCCTGTGAATTTTACATTTGAAAATATAGAAAACTTACGTTGATTTTCCTAAATAGGAGCTTGTAGTTGGTTTGAAAATGAAGAAGATAGGTTTCGAACTCAACCCTTCATTGAAGACATCGTTCCCTTTAAAACTTTCCACAATCATCGACCTCAATATAAGAAGGAGAAGAGATGGCTTTAGACTTGAAGGAGAAGAGTTTGGGAATTTGAAGGAGAAAAGAATTTCGAAGGAAAAGAGTTTTGAAGGAGAACGATTCTGACGTGAATGAATGAAAGAAAACCCCCAAATTCCTTCTTTAATTTCATTTTACAAGATAAGGGTAAACGGGCTTTGACACTTCTAAATAATTAAAATTCCTTTTATTTTGATAATTTCGATCAAATGCCTGTTGCACAAAATGTTTTTGAGTGGTGGCCATTTGAATTCATGTTAGAACTAAGTAAAAGTCCAAAAGAAAGTGATTTCATTGTGGTCAAAAGGGGCACTAGAAAAGATTTTACTGATAGTACCTAGCCTCCAAAAAGTAGGGTAATAACACGTCGTTCCACATTGAGACTTGTTTAGTGATTGACTCTACTAAATTTTGAAGCAACCAACCATATTTTTAATTCTTTGCAGGGGTTCAAGGTAACTTGAGTAGGCACTGTTGGGAATCTACTTAAACATGCGCAGCGAAAAATAAACAGTTTTCAA
>CAIGRN010115835.1:0-19526 GCA_903798345.1 Fraxinus anomala
AATTATAATCAATTTAATTGAATTAATTGAGTGGTTACCAAAATTAGTCACAAATTTTCCATATAAATGTGAAAAAAAAAGAAAAATGTGAAAGTGTTGAAGAAAATCACGAAATGATGAAGAAATCCCAAAACTCGAGGAAGAGAAGAAATCCTTTCAAGTCCAAGTTCGACGAATACGGAAAATATCAAAATCTTCTTCAAATCGAACAAATCCAAGAAGATCAAAATATTCTTCAAATCAAATCAAGATTAAGTCCAAGTTTTTTAAGTGCAAATCCAAACTCCAAAATTTAAGTGTCGAACAAGTCAAGTTCTTGACAAATCAAATTCTCAACAAATCTCGAAATTTAGGGTTCAAGTCACGTTGCTCTTTCTCTTCAAATACTCAGGTCATTAATCGGAGAATTTTGCAATTTTGCATTTATAAGAAGGTTCATATCCACTTGTATTTCTTAAAATACAATTAGTAATTATTTCTATATTTTAATACATGAAATTCGTCGTACAGTTAGTAACGGGAGTAGTTGAAAAATTGAGGACACCAAACTGCTGAGAAGGCTCCGTCGATCTAGATATTGGAGGATTTGAGCTGCTATAAAACGTGCAGATTCATACGTGATATTTATCCTCTTTTTCCCATCTTTTTTAATTAATAACAAGCTAAAATGAAGACAGTAGAAATAAATTCTCGCGTGCTGACTTGTTTTCGATTGCTGTAATTTTTTTAAAGTAATAAAATAAATCAAAACGAAATATAGGAAAAAAAATTCTTCTTGCCTGTTGAATTGCTCTATTCGAAAATATTTCGCAAATATGCGAGATCGTTGACAAGTAATAGATTAGTGTGTTCAGAGTATCGGTTCATAGGAAATAATACTTAGAATTGTATCAATTCGTTAACAATCTCGAATGTAAAGTAACAAAAGAGGTGTTTTAGTTGTTTTAAATTAATATACTAATTATTTAAGATTTTGCTTAAATAAAATATGGGACGTATAAGTTGGAATTTTAAATTCACCTATTGTTATCTATTTCCCATTCTCAGCTATGTAATCCAGTTTTATTCATGCATTCTTGACAAATCAACAATTTTATGATATTTAACTTTCTTTTCCAAGATAAGTTAACTCTATTCTAGATACGAGCCGATTATATTCCTAGCTTGAAATCATATGAATAGAACGCATTTAATTACACGATTATTTAGATGACGTATTCAATTACAAGATTATTGAGATGATTGCAAATGCAATATATGTTATTCCTAACATTTATTGCCCACGTATTAATCATGCAATATTCTACTTAATTGTGAGCGTTTTATCACTACAACAAGCAACTAATTATCTAAATAGTACGCAATCATTTAAATAATGCAACAAGCATGCAAAGATTAATAAAGAAATTCAAGAATTAACTAAATTAAAATAAATAAGCAAAATATTCATCTTTATCCAATACTAATAATGATCTAGCGTAACATAATTATATATAAATCATGTAAGGATATCACCTAGATCATTGAACAATATAAGAATTTTGATGGAAAATCAATATCTTGATCTTAAATCCGTACCTTGAATCTTTAATTCTTGTATAAATAATCTTGAATTCCTTGTGAGGTTGATCTTCTTTTTCAAAAGATGTAAATTCGCTTCTTATTCTTGATGAATTGTAAGATATGAATGTGTATTAAGATGCTAGAGAGAGTTACATTAAATGTTTGTCCACATTCGTAATTTATAGAAGGTGAAATTATGTCAAAATACACGTCCATATTGGGTTCCAAAAGAGTTCTAATCAAATAAGGAAAGTTATATTTGCGTCAAGTACGATTGTCTATACGCAGTTGTCAATAATTTTGTCGTATGTTTCTATTTTAATATTCGATTGAGGTGATTTAAAGTGCGTTGAAAATATAATTCAAATGGATAGATTATTTTAGAAATACCATTTTTCCAATTCGAACGTTTACTGTGTAAAAAATGGGTCTCAATATATGGCTGAAAATCTAGATTAGTGAAAATACATTGACTATATTTTAATGTTTCATTCATTTGACTTCTAGTTGCGTCCAATTGATCTTATGTGATCTTCAATCATCTTTTTATGCTCCGAATCAACTACTGGATATTTTCAATTAAGTCCCCCCAAACTTTGGATTTCATTCCTTTTTTGCCAATTTTTCGTCACTTTCTTCCAAATTCAATTGTTCCTAAAAATCGATAAATACACAAGATTAAACTATAATTTATCAAAAGTAATACAAAATATCTTAATTTAATAACATAGATAAGTGTACAAAATAAACTCATTATGCTTTTTTTTTCTAACTAAGAATAGTAAAAAACAGAAATTAAAACTAATTTCTTGGTGATTTGTGGTTGGGGGTTGGGTTGGTTGGATGCGGGTATGGTTTGTGCATGGGTTGGACGATAGCGACACTAATTTTTTGAACTTGGATACTTATTAAAACTTCTTGAATTTATTAGTTGGAAAGAATACTACTTGCTCTGGTATCATATTAACACAGAATAAAATCAAAGAAGAACGATACTGAAAAAGAAAGATGAAGAGATAAGAGAAAGTGAAGAAAATGAAGAGATATAGAGAATTTAGATGAAGAAAATATCAAAAAAAAAAAAAAAAAAATCAAGGCTAAACAGTACAATACCCCCTATCTATTGGGCAAATTGCCGAAAACCCCCGTACATTTTGGAAATAATACAAAACGTCCATATTTGAAATGTTTAATGTGAAATACCCTCGACCGTCATGTTCCGTCCATTTTGTCGTTAAATCTCTATAGATAGAGAGAAAATGGATAAAATTGAAAGGGAACTGTTTATTTTATCCACAATTGTAGAGGTTTATTTCAGGACATTTAAAGGTTTCAACCACTGCCATTCTATGTAAACGGTTTGATATCAGTAAGGGTTTCAATGCACATTTTTTATTTTGAAAAAAAGGATTAGGAATTTTGAAATTTTGAAACGGGATTTTGAAATTAGTTGATTTTTTGTTATGTTTACAGTTTTATTGTGATTATCGGGGTGAAAGCTCAGAGGTTTTGAAGATGCGTCGGAGTATGGTAAGTTTCTCTATTTTGGCGATTTGAAAAATGCACTTTCTTGGTTCAATTTTTTATGTGTTCTTGTGGGAATTTTAATTTAAATGCGTGCGCACATTGATTTAGAATTAATGTAATACATTGGTCAACAGTTGTCAATTTTTAAAAATCACGCCAAATAATAAAAACTTGGTAAAAAATGTTGTTAGGCTATGATGCCAATCCAGTCCAATTTGGGCAATAATGAGACTTGGGCTTGGCCCATTTCATCGTAGGTCTATTGCCTCATAACAAATTGATGAGTCACAAACCTCGAGCCCAATAAATGGTTATAAATTGGGCTTTTAGTGAGTTGCCCTAAGGAGTTGTACCGTCTGTTTTCTTTGTGGTGTTCTGGAATTTTCTCTCTGAGTCTTTTAATTTCCTTTGTCTTCTCACTTTTGATCTCCAACTTCTGGTTGGTTAATTCCTTCAGGTTTTTGAGTGATTCAGAGTCTTTATGATTCTAATGTTCAGAAACGAGTGTTTGGTCTTCTGTTTGATGGCTTTTAGTTTATAGAAGTAGTGTCGACAAACCATTGAGGGTTAGGGTTTGGGTCTTTTGATTTGTACAGAAGGGTACAATTTTCTGAGCCCAAAATCATTGCAACTAAGATGACTTTGTTCTTTTTTTGAGTTATATTTTCTGAGAAAATTCTGCCTGTAAGTTATATTTCGATTTCTCGTTTTAATAGTGGTATCGGAGCCTTTAATGGCTATTCTTCATCTTTTAATCATGTTCTGTATGTGGAAACGTAATTTTCACAACAAGATCCCCTTCGATCTATTGTGATATACTTTTTTGTGAAGCCTAGATTTGGTTGTAAACAGACCTTGACCTATCTGGTGGTTCTTGAGGAGAAATATTTGTATAATGAGTAAATTTGAGGAGTTTACATTTGGATCCTAAAGGAAATTGTATATCTGATGAGTTAAATCGATAAATCTTTCATTTTCTGGTATTCTTGTGGTTTCTTTTATGATACCAATAACCTTTGAACCTATTGACTGGTCATCTATTGGAAGTTTCTTGGTGGTATATGGATAATTCCACCATTTTGGTTTATGGAGGGCAACATGGCGAGTATGGGGCCATAACTTCAATGTGTGAACCACTGCTGCAAGTTTAATGTCATAAGTCAGGTAATTCTGCTTATACTACTTTAATTGTCTTAAAGCATAGGCAACCACCTTTTCATAAAGCATTAAGAAATATCCTAAGCCTTGTTTAGATGCATCGCAGTAGATGGCAAAACGCTTTGAACCTTCCGGAATTGTTAATACTGATACAGTGACCAATTGTCACTTCAACTTTTGGAAGCTATGTTCATACTTATCTGACCTTTGGAGTTAAATGAGTTATTGGTCCATCTATCTTAGAGAAGTCTTCAATGAATCTTCAATAATAACCATCTAAACCTAGAAAACTTCGAATATCATTCGCATTAACTGGTTTTTTCTACTTAGTTACAACCTCCACTTTAGTTGGGGACAACTTTAATTCCAAAAACTAGTAACCGTGTGACCAAGAAACCCAACTCGATGGAGCCAAAATTCACACTTCTTGAACGTGACATACAACATTTCCTTTCTTAGAATCTCTAACAATGTTCTAAGATATTCATTATACTAGTCTTTGTCTTGCAAATATATCATAATATGACAAATTGATCCAAAAATTTGATGAAATACCATATTCATGAAATCTATGATCATCGTTGGAGCGTTGGTTAGACTGAAAGACACCACAATAAATTCATATTGGCCATATCAAGTCCTAAAAGCTAACTTCAGTATATCACTGACTTATGTTAGAATTAGGGTATGACAAATACTACTTCGAAATTCTATTTGAAGTCTAGCAAGAATTCTAGTCAAAGTCTATAGGGAAATTTAAGTTGGAATTCAATTTGTGAGTTGATAGTAGACTTGAAAACGTTTTGAAGGAGTCTAAGATGGATTAAGAAAGTTTTACGCAAGATGGCCACTCACTGCATGAATAGGAGACGTTCGAGCGCTCAGAAACAGAGACCCCGACGCTCTCTAGGCGCCAATATATCACTTGAGTGGCGGTGTTAAGCTTAGAGACGATATTACCGCTCGAGCTCAGCGAAGATGCCGCTCGACCAGTAGTGATATTCAGGCTGGTTTTTTATTTTCTTTTTTAGCAATTTTGTACTCCTATTTTATTCCAAATATTCAATTATTGGTTTTACCCATTATATTGGAACTTTACCTTATATTAGACTCTTCATTGTATTATATTTTCCTAGTATGTTAGGGATCTTAATATTATATATATGTGGTATACAAGACATATTAAATGAATTCTTACATTTTAGACAATAATTTGTAATCCTCCATTATTAATATTAATAAATTCTCCTCTTTTTCCCATGGTATATTTTTACCATGTAAATCTTGTGTTATTATTTGATTTTCATATTGCTATAATATTCTTGTTTGAGTATTTATTGATCAAGTGGTAATGATTTGGTACGTAATCCTTCAACAAGTGGTACTAGAGCGAAGTTCGATCAACTCAATTCAAGGTTTGATTTTTGTGAGGGCAACTATGAAGTATGATATTCCGCTGTTGGATTGCAACATCAGATTTTTACCTTGATAGGTAAAGATGAGATCAATGCTCTCTTAGGCAGATTTGAATGATGTATTGTTGGGATTTGACAACATATGTTTATAATTTCTTTAATGTGATGCGGGAATGGAAGTACATTATCCCCGAAGAGCTATGGTTTACGGGGAAAATTACCACCAATGTTGCCAAGAATGTTCTCAACTAAATGTCCTCAACTTGGAGTATGGAAGAGAGATAACGTAAGGATCGAAAAGTCATAACACAAACACATATTCGCCTTTCAAATAATATTCATTAAGAAGTTTTGAAGGACAAAATCGATGTTGCATTATGGTTGAAATTGGATCAGTTATGTAGGACGAAAAGTCTAACAAAAAAATTACATCTAAAACAACGATTGTATTCTAATTGTATGGCAGAAGGTACATCGATTGAAGATCTCCTAGCTATTTTTAACGAAATCAACGTTGATTTGGAAACCTTGGATGTTAAGTATGATAAAGAAGATTTAGGTTTGATATTATTATGTTCACTGCCAACTTCATACATGTTGTTTAGAGACATAATCTTACATAGTCATGATAATAATGCTCTATTTTCAAATGAGAAGATAAAGCATTTTGTTGGATTTGAGGCTCATGGAGACGACTTTGTTGCTGATGGTGGTTATGTGAGGGTCAGAGTAAAGTCAAATTACAATAATAAAATCTGTAATTATTGCAAGAGACGGGGGCACATTAGGAAATATTTTTATTGCAGAGAAGGAAAAATTAGTTGTTGTAAATCAGAAGAAAAAAAATAATTAGAAACTTTATATGAATCTAGAATTGTAGAAAATTGCTATAGAGATGAATAACTATTAGTTTTTTCTGATGGCGGCTTCAAACATGATGAGGACTAGATTCTTGATTCAGCTTGCACTTTTTATATGTATCCTAATGTTTTCAACTTATGAAATAATTTCCAAAGGTATTGTGTCAATGGATAATAACATACCTTGTAGTATAGTGGGTATTGGAAATGTAAGAGCTAAGATGTTTGATAGAACTGTTAGTACACATGTTCCATATTTGAAGGAAAATCTTATTTTCTTGAGTACTCTTGATTCAAAATGGTAAAAATACAATTGTGCAAGTGGAATCTTAAAGGTTAGCACAGACACTCGCGTTGTGTTGAAATGACGGAGAAGGTCCCAGTTATATGTCTTGCTTGGTTCTATAGAATTTTTGGGTATTAATTAGCAGAAATTAGGGGCTCAGGTAGATTTTAAGTTTGGTTTAGTACCGTTGGAATTTGGTTTAGGTTCTGTATTAAAGAATACATCTCATTCCAGTTCACAAGTTACGAGTAATTCCATTTTGCCACCACCACCACCACAGCCCTCAATTCAATTGTTAGAGATAGACTCATGGGAGATGTTAGGCCTCTACAACGGTACAGTGAAGCTGATTTTGCTGTGTATACTTTAAGTGCGGTTGAAGATATTAAGTCATGCAAAAAACCTTCTATAAACATATTTGGTTATGTTGATTTTATTACGGGTTATGTTTATGTCATGTTTGGTAATTATTAGATTATTTATGATTTTGTTTCTCTTGTGGATAATTCGAGGAATTTTAGTGCCCAGGTAATCCTGCTAACTAGTGCTTGGATTTAGTTGATTTTTAGTTATTGAATTTGCCTAGTTGGAAAAGGTGGAGAATTTTTTTTATTGAAGGATTTCTTGGTAGAGAGTTTTTAGTTGAAGAGTTAAATTTTATTCCTTACAGTGGAATTTATCACCAGGTGGAGAATTTTCGAAGTTTTGTGTATTACAGTGGAATTCGTGTCAATGTGAAGTTTGTTGAATTATGGTGTAACCCGAATTCTATTTGAAAAATTACATGGGAATTCTATTCGAAGTGTAGTTGGGAATTCTGGTTGAAGTCTATTTGGGAATTCAAGTTAGAATTCAATTTGGAGTTGATACTAGATTTGAAGAGGTCTTGAAGGGGTCTAAAATGGATTAGGAAAGGTTTGTGCGAGACGGCCCCTTGCTACATGCTTAGGAAACACTTGAGTGCTCAGTTGGCTAACTCTCGAGCAATGGTGTTACTACTCGAGCTCCGCAAAGATGTCGCTCTAGTGACGGTAATATTTGGGCATTTTTAAATTCTATTTTTAGCTATTTTTGACTCATACTTAATCTTAAATATTCCATTATTAGTTTTACCCATTGTATTGGAATTAAACTTTTCATTGTATCATATTCTCATAATATGTTAGGGATCTTAGTATTATATATATTCACGGTGTACTACACATATTGAGTGAATCCTTACATTTTATACAATAATTTATAATCCTCCAATATTGATATTAATAAATTCTCCTCTTCTACTCATGGTATATTTTTAATACGTAAATCTTGTGTTCTTGTTTGATTTTCATATAATCATAATATTCTCATTCCACATTTATTAATCAAGTGGTATCGATTTGGTACGTAATTCTTAGAAAATGGTATCAGAGTGTGTACCTACCAGTTAGTTTGTTAAAAACTTAATTTTTAACTAATGAAAATACATCGATCGTAAATCAATCTTAGAGAAAACCTTCGCTCCTCTTAATTGGTCGAACAAATCTTCTATTCTTGACAGAGGATCTTTGTTCTTAGTAGTGACTTTATTTAGTTCATGGTAATCTATGCACATTTTTATGGTATCTTCGTGTTTCTTAACCAACAACATTGGTGCTCTCTATGAAGAAACACTAGGTCGATTAAACCCATTTTCTAATAATTGCTGAATCTAGACTTTTAATTCTTCTGACTCTTTTAGATCCATTCGATATGATGCTTTAGATACTGGTGCCACTAGTAGAACCAGGTCTATCGCAAACTGAATTTGCTTGTTGAGTAGTCTACTTGGAAGATTTTCGAAAATACATCTTCAAATTCTTGCGCTGCTAGTACCTCACTCATCTTATATTCTTGATACCGTGTTCCAAAAATACTAACTAGAAACCCTTGACATGTTCATTTCTTTCAACATCCTTTTAGCATATAACGTTGAGATTACTTGTGCTTTAAGTTTGGTCTTTAATAAATAAAAAAAATCTTCTTTCCCCGAAGTTTTAGAAGGCACTTCATTTTCTCAGCATCTGATGGTTGCATTATTATAACCCAACCAATTTATGCCTAAAATTAAGTCAAAGTCTTTCATGCCTATTATGAATATGTTCGCTTCAAACCCTCTTTCCTGGAGTTCCATTTTAATCAACTTAGCTCTCTTATCTATGTTTAGCACACTTCCTAGAGGAGTGCTAACTCTAGTATGTATTGACTTATCGCATTCAATACTAGATTTAGCTATGAAAGACGATGAAACAAGAAGAATGCGTTGCCCTGGAGTCAAATAATGCACATGCAGGAAAATTAGCTATCAAAAGAATACCTATTATAACATTGGGATTCTTATCTGCCTCTTGCTTAGTCTAACAAAGACTCGAGCTTCCTTTTTTTTATTCTTATCTTGCTCATCATTTTTCTTATTAACAAACTCTATGCAATTTCGAGCTGTGGCCTAGCTTACCACCTTGAAAATAAATGTTCTCCCCAATTAGACACTCTCATATTGTTTACCACACTTAGGACAGGGTGGGGTGGGACTGTCCCTACCCTTACTAACATTTGTTCCACTATTTATTTCTTATTTTGCCACTTTTCCTACTTTCCCTTTACCTTATACTGGTTGCTCCACTTTCTTTTATCAGTCACAAACTTATTATGTTGGCTGTCTTAACCATGATAGTCAATACTTGTCTTTATTCCGTACTTTTCAGTACCACTCCTTTGATACCAGATAACATGAGCTTGTTCCAATATTTCGCTATAGTTAGTAAAATGATGAGACACGAGGTTCGTGTTAATGTCCTATGAAACACTTGCTAAAATCTCTTTATTTTCGTAGCTTCAGTATCCACTAAATATGGAAATACCTGGTTAGCTGGTCGAACTTCCTTGCTTTCGTTGCAAGAATTCTTTTTCCTTAAAGTCCATTAACGTTTGTAGGAAGAACTTTTCAATCACTTCTTTTTTGAACCGATTTCAAGTCAAAGCATATTGTCGAGCCTTGGTCCTAGTTCGAGAAATTGACTCCAACCAATTGCTTTCTGCTCCCGTGAAAAATGAACTCTACACATTGCACTCTTTGTGCATTACTGTAGCTATAAGCTGAAATTTTTTCGACTTTCACAACCATTCCACAGAAGCCTGTGAATCACCCTCAATATTGAAAGAAGGTGGTTTATACTATCTGAAAGTTTCCACAATCAAAGCTTGAGTCTCGACATCTACATGGTTTGCTTGCGGGGCTTGTTTTCCAAGCTCTTGCACCGCTTGCAACAAATCTCCTATCTAACCGTTAGACTCATTGTGTCATTTCCTTTAGACAAGAAAATAAGTTTCCATCCATCAGATATGGAATTTTAAATAGAAAAGTGCACAACTTCATTTAAAACCTAAAGTTAATTTAAGAAAATTTACATGTCACTTGGACTTAAATGAAACTGCAAAGAAAAACATAACAATTGTTATTATCCTTATTTTTGTTTTTACTATTATTCTCAATCTTTCTCTAGACCCTTTTCGGGGTTCTCCTTCGAGTCCTCTTCTACCTCCTCATTGATGATCCCCTTTGATTGAGTTACCTCATCATCTGCCATCACGGCTGCATCTTAAATAGAATGTGAGATAATTAACTTTCCCAATGTATCTTTCTGAGTACTCTATAATAGCATTGCAAAAATCTATATACCCTATGTGATGAGAATTCCCGATGGAATTACCGATTGCATTTCTTTTAATAAAAGTTTGCCAATAAGCTATTTGTTTGGTGCTAAGGTATTCAAGAGATGTCGAATGACCCATCGATCACTAATCTGATAGCCTGTATTCTTAGTTGCCATCCAACGCTCATGAATACTTTGCACATGATCCTCCAAATTTAGGGCGCTGACTGGATTGCTTCTTCTCCTTCTAGTTGGTTGACTTTGTCTAGCCATTTGTTACCCATAATTCCCAATACATATATATTTTTTTCATAATTAATAATAAAATCTGCGAAAATAACTTTGAAATTCCATAAAAAATGTATAATAAAATTTCTATACTTGGGTTGAGGATATGAATGATTGATGGATGCAGAGTACCAATAAGAAATCAAGTCCTTAGTCAATCCTTTTTTTAAACTTCTAATACTTTTCTTAAGCACATAAGACATTTTTTGTTGCATATATCTATCGAAAGTTTTTAACATGCAACATGTAAAGTCCCGAAAATTTCATATAATTGAATTTAATTATTCTAAATGTTATATTTTATAATTTGGAAAATTTGAGGACTAAAGTGATATATGTATTAATTCAATTTTATTTGGGCCAAATATTTTAGGTTTGAGAAAAAGTTAATTCGAATAAGACAACTACAAGATATTGCAGTTTGAAGTAGTTAAAAATTAGTTTTTTATTTGAATTAAAATTTTGAATTTAAAAGGGGGTTGCCGCTACGTCTATGGAAATGTATTTATTTATTTTTTTTTTTTTTTTGGGGGTTGTATGGGTTGGCTGCCACGTGTTGGATTGTTGGAGATAAATTATTTTCCTTTTTTTTTTGGATAATGATTGTAGAACTTTTGTATGGTGGACACGACATTTTGTAGTTTAATTTTACCATAAATTCAATTTCCTTTTCAACCTTAAATACGGTACAGGAGGTTTCTTTATTTGCACCCAGATTATATATAGATGCACATATATACTGCATATAAGTAGCAAATAAAGATTTGGAACGTGATTTTGATTTTTGCCCTTCAAGTTAATTTTGATCTAGCAAGGTAGGATATCGAGGTACAAGTAATTTGTTTCGTTTTAATTTATTTTTTATGTTGATAAATATCATGCTAATTAAATTTATGATGTGATATTATATGATATAAAATAGCCACTTGGTACCAAAGATATGATATATTATGAGCTCTTATCGATTCTAAAGATATGATAGGACAATATGATATTTTGATGCATGATTTAATATTTTTGCTCGGGATTGCACAATTACTTGTGTCATACTGAGTATTCATATATACTCACCATTTTTTCTATCTCTCACGGGTTAGAACGGGTTGTTGGTTGGCGGGCGATGAGGTGCAATCGTTGTATTTGGATTCATTGGATTTAATAACTTAAATCTGATGTAATGTGACTAAATTGATTTAAGAAATATGTGAATAAGATATGGCGTAGGAAAATTCTCGTTTTTCCTTTTTTATAATTAAAGAATATGTAATTATTCTATATAATAGTGAGTAAACTGCCGTTACATAATTATATTGCTATTACATGCCACGTTATTTAAAATTTTAAAGAAACTTTTGGTAACGATTCAAATATTAAAAAATTGGGTCATTACATTACACGCCAGTATTACATGTTCCCATTTAAATTATATATACACATGTAAATACATAATTAAGAAAAAATATCTTTTTATGCATCAATAATGTCTATTGAATCAATATCAAACCTCGTGCTCTGATACCAAGTTATAAGATTTGAATTTTTTTTACGAAAAACAGGCTTCTTAAATCTTCGAAATTTAGGTTAAATTATAATTTTCCTCATTTCCTTTTTATTTTGTAGATTATCCTTATGTTCTATTATAAGTTCCAATAACTATGAAAATGATTTAAGTTAGTTAACTTTGATTTGTTGAATTACGAGATTAAAATGGAAGATGGAAATGAAGGTTATCTTAAATTAATGGAATTCAACCCTCCAAAGCGCTACCTAACGATCAAGCTTAATTGGACCATTTATTGGGTTCGAAATTCTATGGAATTCTTAAAGTGTTTCCTAAACTCATTCACGTACAACTTAATAAAATTTCATAATTTGTTAACATGAGGCACTCAAATGGACACTCAAACTTGTGCAAAAATATGTTCTTGGGTATAGTGAGCACAACACGCAGAAATGGCATAACTTGCTTTACCGACCTTCGATTGACTTGATTCAGCCAACTGGTAGAGGATTCATATGGCTTTCAAAGCCCACAGGTCTTGTCCAAAAATTTCTAACTAGAATGGTGTGAAAAATTTCGGTCAGAAAGCTCAAATTTATTTCTTTACAAATCCAAAGTTTAGTCTTAACTTCTTTAACAACTTTAATTAATTAAAATGTATACTTAAATCAATTAAAATTTTAATGTTCACATTAAGAAAAGGAACTAAAAGGTCATCAAAAAGTAAATATAAATTAACATATTCTAGAAATTAAACATAAGTTGTAAGAATTAGAAATTCTTCAAATGTGATTAACTACAAAATGAAATACCTTTCTCTCTTCGGATCCTCCGCAATCCATGTGAATTCCACTCCCTTGACCATCCTTTAATCTGAAAATTATTGACTTGGAAGATATGAGCTTCAAGCTCACTGGGATTTATACCACTTGGTGCACCATTTTGATAAAAAACATATCCACGTATATAAAAGTGATCGTAAAGAACTTAATATTTTCACGTAAATGAATATCAGCAAAATTCATGATTCTAAAGAATACTTGGAATCATAGAAACCGGTTATGTCCATACATAAATATCTTTATTAATAACTTCAAAAATTCAGACACACATCACAAGAGTCATATATATATATATGTGTGTGTGTGTGTGCGTGCCTTGAATTATCAAACCTATAGTAATACTTCTTGTACATAATCTGAAACTAACACAAATTTTTAGAAGAAGAGAAGTGAAATTTGGATTTGAGGAGAGGTCGAGTAAAAAAAGTGACATTCATCTTCTTGTAACCTCCATTTTAGTGAAAATCTAAGTTGATGAGTTATGTAATAACAAATCTTGTTAAATTGAGCCTTTAAGTAGAAACTTGAAGAGTTTAAAACCTAAAAATAATTCTTATAAAAAAAATTATATAAAAAAAAATCTATATAATGAAAAATGTAGGAAAATGAATGGTTTATGTGAATTGTAACGTATCTTTATGAATATCCATTAACAAGAAACTTATTCTCTCCAATTAACTTGATATAATTGTGCCTTAATGTGAAAATAAAGAGTTTTTAACTCCAAAAACATTTTTATAAAAACATCTATATAGCGATTTGAACATGGGCTACCTATAGGGTATTCCATTGTAGATGACCATTGTAGCAACCTAATTATTCATTAAATCTTTGTACTTAAATTTAATGTCTCAAATCTTTAGACTTTTAAATAACTTATATCTTGAACTTTCATTACCTTAAATGGATCGAGCCTCTAAAACTCATTTCTTAAATGGCCACACCAACTAATTTAAGAATATAAAATTCGAGAATTTACAAGAAGAACATTTCCTCGAGTGTAAATGGACTCACCTTATATAGGGAATGGATTGTGTCAAGATAGATTTAGTATAATGGGCACAAGCTCAAGATGATGCTACTTGATTTGATTGGCCCAATCCAATTGATCATCGGTGTCGAGTTAACCAATGGGGATACCCTTTGCCATGTGGATGCCACATAATTTGTAGATGTAATATTAGTTCCCCCAAGTCTTATTTATACATTTATGTGTGTGTCGAACATTGAAAGCCTTCATTTGGCTCCCATTAAATTATAATTCATTTTTCATTTATTTCCTATCAACTACATATTTTCTAATAAAATAATATTACACATAAACTAAAAAACTTTTACTTCTTTTTTAACCATACTTTCTTCAAAAAATTTCTATTCATCTTATTATAATGTGGAATAATGAGGACCAAACGAGCATATAAGTTATCAATTATGCGAAGGCTTACGAATTGGCTCGAAAATATAAGTTGTCGTGAGCAGATAAATACTTATAAATAGTTTTCAAGATATGAGAACTTATAGATAGAATCTAAAATATTAGTCGTTCTAATGAGGGAGGACTCATGAACTATATTTAAGAGACGAGGCTTTAAAGATGGCCTTGAAAGATAGCAATCACAATATGATTTACTAAAATTTCGGTAATATGTCTTCTTTAATGGGCTAAACCAACTTAAAATACAATACAATATTACCTTCTTTAATGGGCTAAACCAACTTAAAATACAATACAATATCTCCACTACACATTTACAAATGAATTGGAGCCATTTGATTCCTCCAAATGCTCGTGACAATAAAGTAAAATAATGATAAGATCAAACTTGTGTGAAGCAAGTAACATGCTGCCATTAATAAAATATAATGTAAATAACGTGGCATGAGTATTGATACTAATAGTATAATGCACAAATTAGAATTAATAATGTAATACTGCAAGATACTGGCATCAAAATATGAATTGATCATTGATGCGAGTCGACCAATGTGGAAATTTCTCTCGTCTCTACTATATGCATTCCACGTAATTTATAGATATATCCTAAGTCAAAGATATTAATCAAGAATCGTGTCTTTCTCTCTACATTTCTTGAGGAGCAAGAGTTAGGTGAGAGAAAAAGCAAAAAGAATCAGCAGTAGAAGCAATTAAATCAAGAAATTGACAACAATTGCTCTATCAAATACTGCTTCTTAATCCTCCAAACCAGTCCTTCAGTCCCAATCTCTCTTCCCAATCTTTCAATCCCACCACCATTCCACATTGTCGGTCAACACCCATACTTCCATCTGTCATCCATCTGCGCCGCGCATGCGGCTGAGCCTGCTAAAACACCCCTCATCACCACCAAAAAGCCTACTGTGACACCACCGTCTTCTTCTGCTAGGTGGGCTCTGGAGAGCTGTCATTAACATAGGAATTAAAAAAATCGATATTTCGAGACAAACCCTGAAATATTTTAGGACTGAATTGAGAATCCATTTTGAAAAATGCGAATTTGTAAGAAGCTATCAGAAAAGCTATAGAAGAAGAATAGATGAGTGGTGCTTGCAACAATACTCTGCAAAGGTTGGTGACGGAAAAAATGCAATTTCACTTAATAATTAAAAATTTAAATCGGGCAGTAAATTGAAATATTTTATCTCCGCTCCACCCAATTTTTAATAGTAGGTCGTATTTTTAAATTCAGAATTATTACCAAAATCTATTTAATTTGAATGGACCATTTGTAGTCGTGTACCCAGTCATTGTAGCTTACCAAATAGAAATGTTCTCTACATTGCAACATAAAAGTAAAAGTAATACGATTGCCTAAAAAAATAGTTTCACCCGATCTCAATGGGCCAGCTTAGAACAGGGGTAGGATTCTCCTGCTAATCGAGTTATTGTAGTCGGGAAGTTTGTCTTGGGGCAGGACACGGAACACAATTCTTGCTCCAAACATGCCACGACTTATGTCAAGAATAAAAAATATTATAAAAAAATTGAAAAAATCTTTGCCTTGAGCCCCTTTTTCATTTATTTTAAGTATGTGCTTCTATTTTGTGAAGACTTCGTTTTGGAAAGCACAATGCCATGGGAAAAAAAATTGTCAATGGAAGTAAATTTGTCTTCCTCGTTATTGACACACAATAATCAACTTTTCTTGAACTTAGTTTTTGTCTATTTGCATGTGGTAAATGAAGATTTCAAGAATGATATGTGAATTGAAGAAGACAAATTTGAAATGGTAACAATTAGTTTAGCCGACGAAGCACCAAAATTCTTGCGGGGTAGGGAACTGAGTGGGCCATCCCAATCATGTCTCATTGCTATCTCTACTTTTAAGTCCATATAATTGTTAAGAAGATGCCCCAATTCACGACCTTAGATGTTGTGTTTGCATGTTAAAGAGCTTTTTCTATGCATCCAACAAGTTATATTGACACGAGCTAGTCATAAAATCTTTATGTATTCGCTACAACTAATTTATAAAATAGAAAACAAATATTTATTCCTTATGAAAAGAAAAAATACAGGAAAACAAATTCATACTTTATTTTATTTGCACAATATTGTCATTGTCATCATTTATGATAGTGAGAAAATGCTATTCTTATTGTAGAATCCAGTAGTGACACCTTTCGGACCACTAAATTCAAGTCCCAAATTGGTTACCTCAATTCTGTACAATTTTACACAAGCAATGTCTTTTATGTTACAAAGTTCCAGATTAATATGCGCCTTGAATTTTTTGTCTATTAGTTAATTGCTCCCCTTAAAAAATGTTTGTGAGGTCGAAAATAGAGTTTCAGATATGTAAGAACTCATGGTAACATTTCAAATTATCCCCAAACTAAAATTAAATGCAGTGAAAAATTAATATAATGAAGAATTAAAAAATAGAATAAACCATATATAATAATGTTGTCACGACTAATATATTTATTTATTTTTACCTCATTTACAACACAAGATTAATACTTTTTCAGGAAATAGAATCATGTCTTGAGCGTGGCACCTCGTTTGGACATAAAAACACTTAAGAGTTTGCAAATCCTAGGATGAGCGCAAGTTCTAGATTTGAAAAGTCAAGTCTCAGGTCAACCTAGTGCACTTACTATGTGGTATGATGGGCACTCAAAGACCTAGGAAACGATGGCCCACCACACCCAAGAGCTCTTATGTTATAGTCTTATAGAGAACTTATGATTGGAAATAAAATTATCTTTTGTTTTGATGTCTAGTATGTATAAGAAAAATCAAAATTTAGGTTGGTTGGTGGATGATATGTACATAAGCACGCATTCTCATCTTTATAAGTTATTGTATCAAAGATATATTTAGTTCTATATGATATAATATTAAAGTAATGATGTATGAAACGATATATATTTAGCTATCAAGAGAGTTTCACAATTTATGACCTTACATATAAATGTACCGGCTCTCATCGTCGCGCATAAATTCCTTGTAACTTTATAAAATGGAGAATAAATTTTATTCCTTATGATAAAGTAGAATACAACGTTTTCATTTACTTACACAATCATCGTTGTCATCATTTATGACGATTTAAAAGTACTCTATAGTCAGATAATACCTTATAAATTAAATTTAAATTTCACATTAGATACTTCAACTCGAAATCTTATGTGTCTAACGCGCGTTATTAACGACGTTAATCATACTTGAGTTTTATAATTAAATCAAAAGTAGAAAAATTCTTTACTACCAAATAAATTTCAAGTAAAAGGAATTTCATTTTCCATGCCATGCAAACCTCCAATACGCTAACACATTTTTTTGCCTAATTTAATTTCTTTCCATTTTTTCTTTTTAAGTAATTAATACGAACACCTTAACGGTTGTTCATAACGGAATTTAGGGTTATCTCCACTTACTTTCTTTATTACCACAAAGACTTTAGGGTTTTCTTTTTCACACAATAATAAAAACACACGCATGTTCAACCGGTGAATGCACGCACCAATCATAATTCAGTTTAGTGCGTGGGCCCACTTTGACAAGACATTGACTGCTAATTTACCTTTAGAAAGGTCGTGCGTGTGGCTCACGATTTCGGACTCTCGTTTGACTAGGGTTTCTGTAACGCATATTTGGATGGCAATAAGAATCCAATCCAACTGCGTCGCTGGCACATTCTGATTGGATATGGTTTCTATATAAGTGTGGGCAAACTACATTGAAGGTCACTGGACTTTCAAATTTATTTCACATTAGTCACTAAAGGTCAATTTTAGACCACTTAATTTTTGTCTACAAAACTTACTGCCAGTCCTACATGGATGAATGAGTAGATTAATAATTTTAAATTTGTTTGAATGCTTTCTTTTCAATTTCTTGGTAAATTAAGTGCTCATTTAGTGCAAATATTTTATCAACCACAATTAGGGATATGCACCAAGTAGTCCTCGTCTAGTTTGATCTTATTCTCCGAGGGTTCGAAAATAAATTATTAAAAAATGGTGGGCTGTTACATAAATTTTATTATTTCACAATTCACGCTTTCCGTTATTTTAAAACATAAATCTATTGATTATTTTAAATACTAATTAATTAATATAAAATCTTATAAATTCTGCTTTATCGATAGATTAACAAAAAAAAAAAAAAATTGAAACCGAATCAAAATTTAAGGCCATAATTAGAATCTAGAACCCAGATCGAAAATGTCTGTTTATTGATTTTAAGATCTAGAATAGGATCAATTTTAATTGGAAATGGATAAATCGGATCGCCTAATTGATGGAAGTTCTGGTATGGATTGGGCCGTTCCCGGGAAAAAGGCCACCCCTAGCCAGATGGGGATTGTTCTTATAGGAAAATGGTTAAAAATGTAACAAAAGTGTAAGCTGAGAGTTAAAATTGAAACAAAATGTAAATTGACTGACCTATATTGATAATTTCCCTTTGCATGTGTATTTAGGGAAAAAAAATACTATAAACGCTTTGTACGTCCCTATACACACTGTACACACACTAAAAACCTTTTTCCCAGGAAAAGAAAAAAAAATACAACACACTCTTGCTCCTCTACTTTGTCTCCATTTTTTCTCTCTCTTAAATATTTCTATTTCTCTCTCTTGAATTTTCAAACCTAAAACGTTAGGGTTCTATAATATTTCGCACTCGAATTCCTTACAACAAGTTGTAAATCAGTCCCAGAAAATCTTGTATAGAGATTCTCCGGTTGGTATTCTAGCATATGATATCCGTTTTGCTGTGAGCTGTGAAGGGAATTTCCTGGGCCAATTAGTGAGTTTTGGATTTGATTTCGGTTCAACCAGAGGTTTGTTTTCTGATATCCTTTCTTTGTTTGGTGATACAATTTTACTTTTGTCATTTATGAGTGTTATTTCCTGCGTGAATTTGTGTGAGGTTTAGCTGATTTTGAGCTCATCTTTGCCTCGTATA
>CAIGRN010115851.1:0-10146 GCA_903798345.1 Fraxinus anomala
AACCTATTTGAGAAGTCTTTAACTGTTTCAGTCTCCTTCATCTTCAGTGTTTCATATTCTCTTCTAAGATTGAGAACTTGCATTTGCATTGTCCTTGCATTCCCCCCTGAACTCCTAAAGCAATATGTCCCAGGTTTCTTTTGCTATTTCACATGTGATTATCCTGGTAAAAATTGCATCAGAGATGATTGATTGGATACAAGACAAAGCCTGGAACTTCTTTGCAACCTCCACACTATGTTGCTTCAGTTGAGCAATAGTTAAATTTACTCTAAGTGGTGGTGGTTATGTTCCAGATTTTATGATTTTCCACAGATCATACGCTTTCTGATATGCTTTCATCTTCGCATCTCAAAAATCATAGTTCTCACATACAAACACTGAGGGTAAAGGTGCTGAGAAACTGCCTGAAGCTATCTTCTTACCGGTGTGATGAAGGTTTTGACTGATCTTACTGGATTTTACAGATCTTACCAATTTTTGAAGTTCTTATCGGGTTTGTAGTCCTTACCGATTTTGATTGAACTTATAGAATTTACACGAACTTACCGGATTTGACGTTACCGGATTTGCACGATGCTTACCGATTTTGCACACAACTTACTGTATTTGCTATGAGCTCACCAGTTTTGATCTCCCTAATCGGATTGTGCAGAAATACTGTATTTTTGCATTTTTTTTCTACTCTTTCATTTCTTCAAAGATCATTAAGGGCTCTGATACCACTGAAGGATATTTGAACAAACAAGAGGAGAAGAAAAATAAAGAATTTTCATCACACACAATAGTTTTACACGGCTGAATATATATAGCCATGATTTGATACAATTCAAAAAATACTTTCTATCAACAACCATACTACCTACTACCACAAAGCCATATTTTGACAATACTTTAGATTGTAGTAGGTTCAAACTAGTCTAATTAGACTTAAACCAAAAATGTGACTAAATAGTAACCAAAAACAATTGTTAATTGACAACAAAAGTGTCACTTACACGGCTTCATTCAACAATACCCCTTTCTTTAATTATTACAACACTGAATTCCAGCCCTTTTCTTGTTGAATTTGTAGATCCATATCATTGGTTGTATCATTTAGTGCATGGAAGCATCTCCTTATGGATTCTGGTAGCTGCTGAATTTCTTTGTGATTCCACCTGAAATGAAGATGTGAGTCACTATAAATATGCATGTTACGCTCTTTTTCTGTTTACTGTAGTTTTTAACATGGGAATTAGGGTTTAATCCAAAATAACATTACCTATTAACAGCATGGGTAAAGCACTCCAATTCTTCTGTCGAACCATAAATGTCATAGACATCACCGATTATTAAGATGAACATGATGATTTTAGTCAGCCATTTTCGAAGACTTTCATGCTGAGGCTCAGAAGCAAGTCCCACTGCCCACAAAAAACATTCAACTACTCTATCATTTGAAATGAGTTTACTATCCAATTATAAAATCCTTGAAAAAGGGATGAATCGAAATACAACTGTTTGGTGTTACACCAAACATATGTGTTATCCACTTATCGTTCTATATGGCCGATCTACGTAGTTTTCATATTTAGGCGTTTCTTATTATCTATAAAAGTTTCTCGGAAGTTGTTTAGCATATGATAGACTAAACCTCCATTTGTCTCCATTTAAAACAAAACTCTTTAATTTTCATGTTTATTTTCAACTACACATTTACGCAATGAAATATTTACATTCAAATACAAAAAATTTCTCTACATTTAACCACATAATTTTTTTAAAAAATCAATAATCAAAATATCATTATTTTTCTCAATAATGGCCATCAAACGTGGCTAAAAGGCATTGGATCACTACTATAATTTTCTTCTTTCTTCTTCAAAGTGAAGTGGACTTTACATCGTGGGGCATCATTATAAATGTATGTCTATTAATTGAGATCACACTGGATCTATAACATGGGACACAACCATTTTCTATTGGAAATTTGACTAAAGATTTTACCTTAAAATCTCCTTGAGATCCTTTTGTTGTCACGCTTGAGCCATGTTGAAGTTAAGTCTACCTAGATGAAGTTAAGTCTTGTTCTCTTTCTCATATACGTGGATATGTTTCTTGACATTAAATCATTCGACACTCAAATTCAACGGACAAGCCAATGAAAATATTTGACGATTTGCTCTCAAATTCTCTATGGCAAAAACTTGGGCTGTATCCAACAAGCATTCATTTTCCATGCCAGGATAAGAGGTTTCCAAAAGTCGAAAAATTGATTTGGCATCCAAATGTGCACTTGTCTTGAATTCTCCCACGTCATAAGTGAAGCAAAGGAACACGTCTGGGTTTCATAGAATATTCCCAAGTTAGAGAGCATAATATTCAAGGAAAATAAGGTTTCCTCTTTTTGCCAATTAAAAGATAACATATTTATTTATTTATGGAGGTCCGTGGAATATATTTAGCCCCTGTTGTGTTTAGAAAAATATTAGTTTTTTACTACATTTTGATAAAGTCGATGAAATGTGTGTTGCAAAAGTTAACATATCAAGAAATGCTCCGTAAAAAATAATTATTGATTTTAACTTAGATTTTGGTCAATTTTTAATTTTTATTTTATTTTTTGGCTGAACTAATCAGAACGTTTGGAAGTCCCCTTGAAGCAGTCACTATTCACAATTTTACTAGCATGAAAATAGTTCTCTTCCTTGATGACTCGCTTTCTACTTGATGCAAAACTAATTAAAACAAAATAGAATTATTATTGAAACTTCCTATTTAGACCCGTGACTCTTGTTTTGTTTGCAGGTGAACTTTGCGTATATGGGGATTATGTTCAAGTTCAACCACGTCATAGAGAAGGGACATACTAATATTTTTGATTCATATCTTCATCATCCTTCGTCATGTGCATGACTTTGGATTCAAGTTTTTATTCAGTAGCTCGACGCATGGAGAATTTGGCATGAATTTAACTCAAGATCTATTTTCTATGAAATAACATATTGAACTACTTCATATAAAAACTTAAGCTAGAATATTAGAAAAATGAAAAACATATTTATGATCTAAAGAAAATCATAGTTACTAGTGACTTGAAAAATAAGAGAATTCTCACCTTGTGAAATCTCATGTCCATACTGCCTAAGAATTCTAAAGTATAATGCAGTGTGGTAGAGGTTTTCTTCCACGCAAGAACCAAAGTTGCTCATATTGACCGTCGTGTTTAGGGTTCCATAGATATCTTTTTCAAAGTAGTGAGAAAGAGCTAACTTGCTAATGCAATCTATAAGCTCTAACTTAGCCACTGGATCCTTCACTTCATCGAATATGAACGAGACTTCCCTTTTCAATGTTTCCACTTGTCTTCTGTATTCCTCTTCCCGAAAAAAAGGACCCAAAACTTAGCACAATTAACTAACTACAACTAGCGTTATAGAGCTACTTTATAAAATAGAGATCTCCAAAAACTAGCTTGAGAATTGGGTGGATCGATCCAGGAATGCTAATATTAGGAAGCACTCATTACACTTTGAGTATTTCGTAAATGAAGGATTCGTGGGGCAATTAATGTTTCCTTCCAATACTGCTATTACATCAACAACTAGATTTCCTCTCTTTTATTGTTACTCTTTCCATTATTCTTGATACCTGACATGATGCGTGAAATGACCCTATACTTCCACAACTTCATCATTTGAAATTGGTTTACTATCCAATTATAAAATCCTTGAAATAAAGGATGAATTGAAATACAACTGTTACACCAAACAGACATGTTATCCACTTATCTCTCCAATATGGCCGATACACGTAATTTTCATATTAGGCATTTCTAATGATCTATAAAGGTTTCTAGGAGGCTGTTTAGCATATGATAGACAAAGCCTTCATTTGTCTCCATTTAATACGAAACTCTTTAATCTTTATGTTTATTTTCAACCACACATTTAAGCAATAAAATATTTATATTCAAATTCAAAATTTTTCTCTACTTTTTAACCACATATTTTCTAAAAAAATAATAATCAAAATATCATTTTTTCTAATAATGGCCATCAAACATGGCTAAAAGGCATTGGATCACTACTATAATTTTCTTCTTTCTTCTTCAAAGTGAAGTGTACTTAACTCTTACATCGTGGGGCATCATTATAGATATATGTCTATTAATTAAGGTCACACTGAATCTATAACATTGGGACACATCCATTTTCTACTGCTTTCTGTGGTCCCCGTTTCAAGAGGGGCAAAACCTTTTTATGACCGCCTATAAGTTTGACGCAGAAATTTGACTAAAGTTTTTACCTTAAAATCTCCTTGAGATCCTTTTGCTGTTGGGCTTGAGCCATATTGAAGTTAAGTCTACCCAGTTGAAGCAACATGGACCTGGTCTTGTTCTCTTTCTCATATACGTGGATATGTTTCTTGACATTAAACCATTCGACACTCAAATGCAACGGGCAAGCCAGTGAAAATATTCCACGATTTGCTCTCAAATTCTCTCCGGCAAAAACTTGGGCTGTATCCAAGAAGCATTCATTTTCCATGCCAAGATTAGAGGTTCCCAAAAGTTTAAGAATTGATTTGGCATCCAAATATGCACTTGTCTTGAATTCTCCCACGTCATCAGTGAAGCAAAGGACCACATCTGAGTTTCACAGAATATTCCCAAGTTAGAGAGCATAACATTCAAGGAAAATAAGGTGTCCTCTTTTCTCCAATTAAAAGATAACGTATTTATTAAATTATGGAGGTGTTCGAAGAGTTACGCATATCAAGAAATGCGCCATAAAAAATAATTATTGATTTTAACTAAGATTTTAATCAATGTTTTTAGCTGAACTAATCACGGCTTAAAGTAACCAATCAGAACTATTGGAAGTCCCCTTGAAGCAGTCACTATTCACAATTTTACAAGCATGAAAATAGTTCTCTTCCTTGACGATTCGCTTTCTACTTGATGCAAAACTAAATAAAACAAAATAGAATTATTATTGAAACTTCCTATTTAGACCGGTGACTCTTGTTTTGTTTGCAGGTGAACTTTTCATATATGGGGATTATGTTCAAGTTCAACCACGTCTTAGAGAAGGACATACTAATATTTTTGATTCATATCTTCATCGTCCTTCGTCATGTGCACGACTTTGGATTCAAGTTTTTATTCGGTAGCTCGATGCATGGAGAATTTGGCGTGAATTGAATTCAAGATCTATTTTCTATAAAACAACATATTGAAATACTTCATATAAAAATTTAAGCTAGACTACTAGAAAAATGAATAGCATATTTATGATCTAAAGATCGTCATAGTTACTAGCGACTTGAAAAAGAGGAGAATTCTCACCTTGTGAAATCTCATGTCCATATTTGCCTAAGTATTCTAAAGTATAATGCAGTGTGGTAGAGGTTCTTTTCCATGCAAGAACCAAAGTTGTTCATATTGACCATCGTGTTTAGGGTTCCAAAGATATCTTTTTCAAAGTAGTGAGAAAGAGCTAACTTGCTAGTGCAATCTATAAGCTCTAACTTAGCCACTGGATCCTTCACTTCATCGAATATGCACGAGACTTCCCTTTTCAATGTTTCCACTTGTCTTCTGTATTCCTCTTCCTGTAAAAAAGGACCCAAAACTTAGCACAATTAACTACAACTATCGTTATAGAGCTACTTTATAAAATAGAGATCTCCAAAAACTAGCTTGAGAATTGGGTGGATCGATCCAGGAATGTTAATGATAGGAAGCACTCATTACACTTCGAGTACTTCGTAAATGAAGGATTTGTGGGGCGATTGGTATTTCCTTCCAATGTCACTATTACATTAACAACTAGATTTTCTCTCTTTTATTATTATTATTCTTTCCATTATGTTAGGTTTGAGTTGTTTTATGTTGTTGGCGGATTCTCTTAACAAAAGGACTTAATTTTATAGGTTGTTAAAGTTCAAGAATTAAAGTGCAATTTGTTCAAAAGTTAGTTAGTATGTCTAGAATTTCGAATTTGGGACAAGGAGGAAAACGACGCTGATTTTCGCTGGACTGTCGCCAAGGGTTGGCTCGAGGTACAAAAGCAAAAACATTGTCACTAGACTGTCGCCACTCCTTCGCTCGAGCGACACGTTGTCGCTGAGATCTCGCTCAAACGATAGTGCAGTCCGAAAAATTTTTATTTTGCGATTTCAAGGCTTTTTACCTGTCCATTCGCTTCTTGACTTATATATAAATATCAGAACTCACCTATACGATTTTTCTAAGGTTGACAATTGAGAGAAACAGTTCAGAGAGTGAATCTATCATATTATATCATTCAACCTTCAATGAGAAAAACATCGAGAGCATAATCCAAATACCAAATCACAACTTCCTACATATCTGTCAGAGGTGCTGAAGATTGAGGAAGGTGACTGGAGTTCCAGTCTGTGAAGAACGGGTTGTTCTTCGTAATCTACAAGAGATAGGTGATTCTACCAAACTAGAGGCTGCTGCAGGATAGCGGAGTTCTAGGAGAGCGTTGGTTATTGCAACTGGAATTGGTGCAGGGAAGCACAGAATTCAGGAGAGTTGTTGAACTGCAGTCAGGAGATCAGATAGTACGTGTTGTTATCTTGTTTGGTAGACTGTGAGTCTTGAATGATTTATAGTTGATTGACTGGTAAAGCGCCTGAAGTTTTTCCCAGTTGAGTTTCTCCGTGATCATCTTGGTATTAGTGTTGTTGTTTTGTTTGGTAGACTGTGAGTCTTGAATGATTTATAGTTGATTGATTGGTAAAGCGCCTGGAGTTTTTCCCAGTTGGGTTTCTCCGTGATCATCTTGGTATTGATTTATTCCATCAATGTCATTAATTTGTGTTGTGGACACTAATAAATGCCTGTCGTATGAAGAATAAAGTAGATGGTATGTAGTGAATTATCAAGTTCATAATATCTACCAGATTGTGTGAACTACAATTTTCTGACGCTGATGTTCTTTACTACTGTTTCTAACCAATTTTGATTCTTTGCGGTGTGTCGCTATGGGTGTGAGGTGCCCTCTTGAAAAACGATCTGATGTTCTTTTCATTCATTTGTTCACTGACAGAGACCATTTCATTTTATCTAACCAGCTTTGTCATTCAACGAGTGGCCAATAATGTAGCTAGAAGAACAGATTGGGGTTCTTCTTTTGTATGGTTTTGTAAGTTTCACTTCGTTTGGTACAGAGGGAAAATATCATACAGACACTGCAATAATATCACTTTGGCATACTTCTCTAGTCAATTGTGAATAAGAACCCCAGTACGTGTAGAATTTTTGGTAATTTAATTATATTCTTCACTTTTAGTTTATTACAGGAGTTGTACACATTAGGTCATCCTAGTATTTCCTTCCTATGTAAAAAATATTTTAGTCAGCTTTTCTTCCGAGAGAAAATATAAAGATTCGAGTTCATAAAATAGATTGTAATCCTCTTATAGTGAAACTTATAATAGCATGTGGACATAAAATTACATCAAGGGGTCCGTTGTGTTATTATTTTCTTTATAGAATGGGATTAAGCATTTTATCCATGACAAATAGTGCGTTGATGATAATATTTGAAAAAACAAATATATATTTTTGGTAATTTGATGTTTAAAATGAATTAATTTTACTTGGGCGCTCATCTATGGTGACAATATGAAAAGTTATCCGATCATTTGGATTAATTGGTGAGTTTACAATATGAATTAATTAATTTTTGGTATATTTGGAGTTGGTTGTTTGATTTGGAGGTATTTTCAAGAAGTAGAAGACTGCAAAGGAGTCAAAGCAATGTTTCGAACTCCTATTTCAATTCAAATGCTTCGTTATTGGTATTATCCGTTGTAATGGGATTTCACCTTGTGTTGGACTCTTATTTGTATTATATTTTCCTAGTTTGTTTGACTCTTTTCATTTAGTGGTTCACAAGTTGATTCAAGGACAAGGCAATTTTTCATGACCCTTTTGAATAAATTCACAGCAACGAATACAAAGTTATCACAAGTTTAAGAAATATTATATTTGGTATATGATGATGAGATGTATAACTAGGACGCGTGAAGTGTAGTTTTTAAAATTTTTTAACTGTACTCTCCATCTCGTGACCGCATAAGTTTTCCTTTCATAAAACTATTGTATTATTTTCTTTTCGAAAAATTTGCATTTTTCGTCCCCACGCTTTGCAAATAAAAAAAAAAAGAAAAAAGAAAAAGAAAAAGAAAAAAAATCTATCATCAACCTTTTTTTAGCATAATCTATCCACAAACTTTCAATTATATAGCAAAACACGTCCTTCCATCTAGTTAGGCCATTAAATAACGAAATTGCCACTCTTTAAAAAAAAAAGAAAAAAAATTAAAAAAATTACAAACGACTTTTCAAAAAGTAAAAATGAATCACTTTTAAAACCATTAAAATATTAACATATAAAGAAAAAAGAATTTAAAAAATTCTTATCTTTCCCTACAAAGTTCACCCACCCCATCTTAATCTATCGTAATGATGGCCAAACATCACCTTCACAAATGCAATCACGCCGATGACTACATCAACACCACCATCATAGAAAAATTAATTCACAAAAAAGAACAAATTAATAATAAACAACTTGATAAAAAAAAAAATAGCAGCCTCAGAATCACCACCACCACTAATGACTTTTAATAAACATTGAATCTTGCTCGTAGATGTCTAATTCAATGGCTAGAGAAATTTGTTTATCTTATTACATGGCTCCAATAAAAGCTGAAAAAAGAAAGTACAGTAATGTTGTCAAAGAATTAATTCAAACAGGGCCCGTCATGTCAATTGTCTACCTAAGAATACAATATGAAACATCTTGTAGTAGTTTAACGTATATATTTGAAGACAATCCTTGCACGACATTGTTTGCCATCTATCAACGTGATAAATGGTCTCATGAAAACAACTAACATGTCCAATGTAGTATAACATAATTAATTTTTATTAAGGACAGGAGAAGTGGAGATTAATGCTCAGCAAGTAGCACGAAGTTTGGATCTTGTTTCTCTTATGGCACCAAATATTAGCATTTTACAAGGAGTTTTGCCAGATGAACAGAGGCTATCTCGGTTGAGTAGTGGGACACCTATCAGCTTGTTCTTTTAGAAATTATCAAAAGAAAAAATCATTGATGCAAATAATTGTCAGAGACGTAAAAAGCACGAAGCTCAAGTATTATAAAAAAAAAAAAAAGCATGAAGTTTTGTCTTGGTAAACTTGGTCACAATTTCTAAAATATATAGTTGAGTATTTGAGACAAGTCTCGTCACAAAAGAACCATTTAATTAGTGACAACTTATTTGTTCAAAAACTAAAACAGTATAAAATCATGTTGAGCATTATCTTGATATTATACAGACATTCCTTTAATGTATGTTCATGAAGATCGCTCCAACCAAATCCCACAAACTTCTTTTGAATTCATTATAAAATCACACTATTATACTCCAGCCTTTATTAAAATTTCACTGACCGACGCAATAAGTGAGGAAATATGATTATTCAACTTCAAATAGTTCTATAGAATTTTGATTACAACAATAACTCTATCGAAAAAGACAATATCATTTTTACCATACGCGAGACATAAACTAGGACGCGCACTATATCACATGACAACCAATTAAATATGGTCACAAGAATATTATCTAAAAACCTGATCAACTTAGTAATAATTAGTCCGACCTTCCAAGGGATCAACTTGCTAATAAATTCACAATCCAAATAGGGGCATAATTTGTTGCTCAATTGAGCTTCACACACATTGATCCGCGGCTTTTCCTCTTTCAAAAGTATGGGTGGTCCTTATATTCCCAATCCAAATGGCTCATTCACCACCATTGATTTTAACTTAGATTTTAATTGGATATTTTAGCTGAACTAAATAAGGACTAAATATGACAACTTAGTATATTCCAAATTGTGAGCCCTACTTTCTTCTAGCACAATTACGCACTACGTCACAACTAACTTATCATGTGGACTCAACTAATGTACGATAACAGACTCGTATTGAATTCGAGCGATTCCAATTCCTTGTCCTAAATTATACGAACTTTTCATTGTAATTCTCGAAAAGTGTTTATCACTCCATCTCATTTTTATCAATTTCCATCCCTCGTTTTTCCTCAAGAAAT
>CAIGRN010115857.1:0-11085 GCA_903798345.1 Fraxinus anomala
AGCTCTTGCACCAAGATCTTTCTCCGCTTCCAATCCTTGATTTTGACTCAAATCCTTGATGTAGTTCCTCTCCTGAATTCCTCTTCGATGTTGTGTTTTTCTCTCAATTTTGCAAAGTGTAGAACCTCTAATTCGTGCCTCTTCTTGTCATTTATACTTCTTTAATGTCCTTGACCAAATTGGAGTTTTTTTTTGGGCTTCTTGTGGCCTACAGCAAAACCTAAAAATTTTAATGGTGCAGCGCCTAGGCGTAGGAGACAGTGACTAGGCGCCACGATTTTTACCAAGCAGCGCCTTGCTGATTCTTCTGTAGATGGGTAGCTCCTGGGCACCGCTTTACGGGCGATTTCTACTATTGTGGGAGTGCAGCCCTAGTCAGCGCCTGGGCACTGCCTTGCTGTTGAAGTTTTTCCCTTTTCGTTTTGTGGCGCTTTGGCGCTCCTTCAGGCGCCTGGGTGCCAATGTTTTCATCAATTTCTCTTTGACTTGCTTCACTAACTCTATTTTTACCTAATCACTATACCTTCAAAATAACATTAGCACATATATTAAATACGCTCTATAAACAACAAATTAAGCCAACAAATTAAGCTCAAATGGTGTGAAATTCGTGTGTAAAACACACTTATCACATTACAAGAGTCCCATTCCCAACCACCTCTATTTTAGGGTTCGCCTACCTCTGGAGCATTGTACTAAACTTCCTCAATAGCTTCTGGACTTACAATATCGGTTTGACCACCGATTGGTCTACCAGATTCCTCTATCAAGAAGTTAATGTCCACTCGTCCGAGCTAGCATCTTTTGGGCATTCCATCAAGTCTAGAAGTTGGCGAAGTCATTTTAATCGTTGGTCTTGTCGAAGTTCGCCAAGTAATTTTGGATTGCCCAACCATCTTTAGCTTTATGGAGCTTATTCTTAGCCTTCGTCTTCTTTAGCTATAACTATTCAGCATCTCCTTAGCCTCTCTCTCCTCATCCCTATAGTTGGAGGCAACCTCAAAGTAGTGGGCAAAATCTTTATTCTTCTCTCTCAGATCCTTTACTAGACCCTCCGTAGCCACTCGATGCTAAGAGCTCTAGCTATACAAGCATTGCTAGCAGCCAAAAGGCCTTCGGACTAGTAGGAAGCGATATGGTCCTACCACTTCTCCTTCCACTATTTGTTGTAGACTACAACGGCGAAGGTGGTCTCATGTAGAAGCATTTCCAACACTATATGAACGAGCTCTTAGTATTACTCCCCAACAAGTTTTGTACTTTATCGGATGTGGAGGGGGGGTCGAGTTGACTTTTTCCCTCTTGAGGAAAAAGGCAGAACTAATTCAAAAATTTCCTTCAAAACATTTAAAGGAGGAAGAGACATCTTCTTCTTAATTATTATCCCATTAGGAATTTAGGTAGGAGGAAGAAGTGGTTTTCTCGCCATGGTAGGCCCGAAAAAAGACGTCCCCGATGGGCTCATTTTCTTTGGTTTCTTAATAAGAGGCTGGATCGCTCGTCAATCGCCTCTTCCTTCAACACCTCTTGCTTAATTGGATGAGTTGTTCACTCTGCCTCTTGTGAGTGGTAAAAATGGTCTTAGAAGTGCGAGCTTCGGCAACATTTTACCTTATTATGGCAAAGTCAAGCTTCAAAGGCCCTTTTTTCATAAAGTTTTCTAAAAAAATTATACAAGTATCAGTAACTCAAACCCAAACGCCGAGGGATAGTCTAAATGAAGGTCAAAATATACTTGAGAAGACTTCAGCTCGTTATTGACAAAGTGAATGTTCTTATCAATCAGCTCAGCATAGCTATGCTTGTAGAATAAGAGCTAGTAAATGATGTGGATGATGTACCACTACTGTTTAGAAATATTATAACAAGGCAACAAATCTGCAAAACACGAAAGAGTGGTTAAGCATATGTATACAAAATCATAACACATTATTTTGGCAAAAAATACTCACTAGCAATAGAATAGTTGGTGGGAAGGGTCAGAGATGTCATATGGTCCCCCTCTGGTGTCCCAACACCCAGACACCTAAAACCATGACCCTTTTTCAGTCCTTTATGGAGCTCGACAATCCCACTATAAATGGGGAATGAGCCCTCCTGAGGTCAGGTAATGCCACCCCCTTGGCCTTCTCACCTCTCCTCGACGCTTTTAGAAGGTATATTGAGTAGAAAACTGAAAAGGCATGTCCTCACCATCTGGCTCCAGAAGTTGGAGTTTAATTAGGTCAAAGCCAACCTATACGACCTAAGTACTAAATGGAAGAAGTGATGGAACTTACAACCACACACCCTGACTTCGGATAGAAAAGTGCGCATGAGGCTCAAGAACTATCATTCCAATACTATCAGGGATCATATATGTTTTTCCAAGTTTTTTAAGTTTTTTAGAGGTCATCTTTGAAGGGTAAGCTAATGCCCTCCACTGTATAGAGATATCTACCACCTCGACAAGGCTTTATTAGCAATGTCCTCAGAATTCAAAAGATTTGGTTCACTCATCCTGTAAAGCACTAAGGCTAGTACCACTCACTTCAAAACCATGACTACCACTACCCTTACCAGAATTGCTCCTCGACCCAGACATTGAAAAGAAAACAAATGAAATTGGTTAAAAAATTATCCATGAAGGGTTTTCTAGGACATACTCGTTGGAGCTGCTGAAGTTTACTAGAAATGATGACCGTCGTTGAAAATCGCAAATATGCCGCCGAGAATGGATTTCACAAAGTAACAGTTTGATTTCAAATTTTTTGCGAGTAAAAAGGTTTAAAAAATCATGAAGGACGCTTTTTATGGGCAAAGATGATGAACCTGAGTCATTGGATTAAATAAAAATTCATCTTGGCCATCCATTTGTCAATACATCTAAGCCGTTGAGATGAAATGTCAAACACGATCAAGGGTTTGGATGAAGCAGTGCATCTGAAATGCGCGTGAAGGCGCGTTACCTCGAACCAGTGTAACCGTATGCCATGATTAGCAATTATGACCTAGGCGACGCGTGTCCTGAAAGTAGGCAACGCTTCTACTGGTTTTATTGAAAATACGCAACAACTTTCAAATCATTAGTACAAAACCCCAAAATGTCTAATCATATCTAAAGCATAAAATCACCACTGCTCCAATATTCGAATTTCTGAAGACCTCACATCTACCATCATAGCTTTTCTCAAAGCTTCTATGTTTTAGAGCCTCGAAGTAAAGACCTCGCTTCTGCCATCTTAGATTTTCTCAAAGCTTCTATGTTTTAGAGCCTCATCCTCAAGCAAAGACCTTGCATATACTATCACACCTTTTCTCAAAGCTTCTATGTTTTAGAGCCTCGTCCTCAAGCAAAGACTTCGCATCGGCCATAACAGCTTTTCTCAAAGCTTTTATGTTTCAGAGTCTCATCCTCCAAGAAGGACATCACTTATGCCATCACTGCTTTTCCCAAAAGCTTCTATGTCTCAAAGTCTCGTCCTCAGGCAAGAACCTCACCTTTGCCATCACAACTTTTCTCAAAGCTCTTATCATTTAGAGCCTCATCCTTAAGTAGTGACCTCGCCTCTACATCTCTTTCATAACAACCACAAAATGTATTCCAACTCAGTTCTACAATTTCAATTCCATACATTATATAAATATCCATGACTAAACTTGGGGTACTATTGTGTTGTGTTCAAATGCGCAACTATGCAGCAAAAGAAAGGTAAGATGCTCCATGCCAAAGCATCACCTCGATAAGGAGTTAACTTTCGCTCTACATTGAAAGTCCACACATTATATAACTATCTATACATGGACTTGGGGGACTATTGTTACGCCTCTTCTCACGAGGCTCCAAATCACCTCTACATAGTAGGCAGCTAGCATACCAACAAGACCCACACTCCACATCATCCTCCAACTTGATCAAGGTAAGGCCATATGTAAGGTAATCAAGAGGATGCATCACTTCCATTGAGGTTCAATGTAGAGGCCGACCACCATGGCCCGGGCGAAGTGCCACACATGCTGTAGGAAATGAGTTTTAGACAACCAACCTCACTAGCAAAATGACCCGATTGAAGTGAGTCTAGAGATTAGACCTAAGCACTAGTGTGACAACTTTTAAAAAACATTAAATGTTACCCAAGCCTATGATGTATGGATTTACACCTAGAAAATGGCATCTCGACCATGAGGATGAGGCTACGTGTCTTTCATCCAGCAATCAGTTTCTTACATCTTTTACTATAAAAGCTCACACTTAGTGTCATTTGAAAGTAATGTAATTTTATACACTTAACTATAACATTGATATCATATAATTCTCTATTTACCATTGTTCTAAAAAACTCACCTAGGCGCCGTCGATGTCGCCTAAGCGCGAGGCGCGGACGAAACTCTTTGCCTTGGTAGTAAGCATGAATTAAACAGTCAATTGCCAAGTTGACCGCTTAATGCGTGCCTAAGCGCAATTTATTAATTTTTTATTTTGTCCCTTTTTTTAAAACTATTTTATTTGACTTTAGTTTATAAATTTTTTAAAATTTTTTCCCTTTTTGAAAGTCCTTTATTCGACTTTAGTTTCAAATTGATTTTATCTGTACAAAAGTAAAAAAATTACTTTGTATGATAAAGATTTAGATAAGATTTAATTTATGGTGCTATCCATATTATGTGATCATAATTTTAAGACTTATCGCTTTGTTGAAAGTTTTGAAAGTACGTATGAAGTTCCTATAAATCTATTAAGTAAATCTTGTCTAGTTAAAAATTGAAACTAGAAACTAGGAGGACAAAATAACCGACCAAACCGCTCGTTTGGTTCAGTTTTATAAAAATAAAATAAAATTAATGATTCTGGTTCTTAGAACTGAGAACCATTTGGTTCAGTTAGATTCTAGTTTTAGAACTAAGAACCAAACTCAATATTTTTCATGCTAAAAAATTCAAAAATCAATTGAAAATCATGACAAAAAGATCATGTACCTTCGGTTTCACATTTCTCAATATGGAGACTAGAGATCTTAATTCATTTTGGAGATCCAGACCCTAACTTATTTCTCATTTTCTCTCATTTTCCATTTGTACAACGACTCTTATATGGAGACCAACAGCTACCGCATACTATCTATCGTTATATGTATTTCTAAAAGTGAAACCTTAATTTTAAGTTCTTCTTTCTTAAATGTTGTTTCTCTTTTTTCCTCAATCAGTAATGAAACTAGAATCATACAGAATCGAATCGAACCAAACCAAACCAAACCAAAATCGAATGGTTCAGTTTCGATTTGGTTCCCTTTTAAAAAAAAAACCATTTGATTCAATAATAAAAATAAATTATTGGTTTATGATTTGGTTCAGTTCTCTTGAAATCAAAACCAAATAGAATCATGTTCACCTCAACTTGAAACTATAAAAAAATGGTCTAGTTTTGCATTTTAAAAATTTAAAAATTGTATAACTGACTAATTGTAGGAATTATTAAATAATATAGTATTTATAATTTTAGATATTTGGTTTGTATTATTTTCATTATTAAATAATTTTTAGAATCATTAAAAATTTAAAATAATATTAAAAATATAAAAAAAAATTTACATCTAGGTTTTTAAAACTTAAAAACTTAAAATTTGATCTTCTCACCTAATCACGCATTATGCTTTTTAGAAAACTGATATTTACATACCTTCGGATCTGCCCTCTTACATTTAGTAGCTCACGCCTTAAGCATGTCATACACTTGTACATTGATTAACTTAATCGTCGAAGTGCTCGTGATCGCTTCCCCCAGGAAGGCCACGTGTGACTTACAGTTTATCTAATTACGCAGAAATAAGGTTTACGTGATCGTAAGAGTCGGATTTGTTGACCACATTCCTCCTATGAAAAAATGAAGTCAACATTATGAACGTGTATTTTTAATTTTTTTTTAGTTGAAGTAGTCCAGGGATAAATATGTGAATTTATTTAGTTATTTAATAGTTAGTGAGTTGTGTGGAATCAATAGTGCTCCTAAATTTCTAGAGAGGGAGTTTATTGAATTTACGTGTATGCCTTGTTTTACACTCATTCTCATTTTCATTTTTTTTTTATTTCTTCATTTCAACCGCACATTCTTCAAATAAAATAATATTACACACAAATCTAATTTTTTTTATTACTTTTCAATCATACATTCTTCCATCCATCAATATTCTAGAATTCATTTTTTTCTCCAAAATGGGTGTCAAACACAAACATATCATACACATTGAATGAAAAAGAATTGCAATATTTTGATTGCATTTTGTTTATAGGTTCTTAGAAAGTCTATCAATGAAGGTCAATGCTTCCTCGATCCCATTTCTTCTTTTAACTTTCCTACTAATAGCCTCCAATGAATTTCATCAATTACTACTATCCCTCACTAGTGAAAGACGAGAGAAAAAGTGTGAACGGAATCATTAAGAGCTGATGTTCCTTCTATGCAGAATTTAAGTACACTGTAGAGCAAAAGGTGTAACTGTTAAAGTTCTATGGCGACAAACTAAATGGAGAATGGTGGAAGAATCAAAAAACCTCCTTCAAATATTTGATCCTAGTTTGCTCTCCGCTGTTTAGACCAATCCCACTCCTTTAAAAAAATAAAAAATAAAAGAATATAAAATCTTCCAAGGATTTTTCATATACATTAAAGAGTAGAAATCCAACTAACAGCACAAATGAATACTTGGGGAAAATAATCACAGATAATGAACACATGTCACAAATGTTATGGATTATCCTTTAAAACTTCATTTCCTCATCTAGAAAACGAAACAACAAATTCTATCAATATACCGAAGAATATGTTTGAATCGGATGCTAAGTGAATTTTTCTGATTGTTTTTGCAGATTGTAAGCATGGAATTGGTAATCTGTTAGCTTCAGAGTAAGTACAGTTTAAAAGAACAAAAAGAAGGTATAAATTACCAATTTAAATTACAAAATTCATTGTTCACTGAGAATACCAGTTCTCTCTCACGAGAAAAATATCCACAATACCTTCATTTCCATGACTCCCCCATTCTCTACCTTCCATAGGGATGATATCTTCCGTTCCCGGCAACACCACCATAGCCGCCTCTACTTCCATAAAGCGAGCTGCCACCGCCACCGCCACTGCCACTTCCATAACCGCTACCATATCCACCTGCACCGCCACCATATCCACCAGCACTACTACCGTACCGTGAATAACTCTCCCCCGGGCCACCGTAATCACCACCTAAATCATACCCTCGACCAAAGCCTCCATACCGGCTAGAGTATCCTAATGAAGGATCCCTTCTAAAACTTCCATAACTGCCACCACCATACCCACCAAATTCACCCCCACCATATCCACCGTAGGCATTAGTTCTGTCTCCATAGCCTTCGCCAGATCCGTAAAAACCAGCACCAAAACTACGACCACTGACGAATCCACCATAAGTGTCGCCAAGTCCACCACTAAATGCAGCTCTAGAGTTACTTTGACGCTTGGGTGGAGGTGGTGGAGGGTTAGCCTTTTTTGGCTCTGCCTTCTTGATCTCTACCTACATAAAATAGAAAGAGAAGTCCATAGAAAAAACAAAAAAAACTCTTAATTACCCAAGAATGAAAAGTGATAAGAATAATAAATACCGTGTTGTGCTAAAATTTCTTATCAGACTTTTGACAAAAAGCTCGTCTTTAGACCAGTCAATCAATGACCTCTCATGTATCAATGGAGATGTGACAGTTTGCAACAAAACTACTGACTTAAAGAACATTTCAATAATTAAAATTTGAGGGAGAAAGGAAAGATATTCAAGAACTTGAAAGTGAATAAAAAACAAAAGAAAAGAAAAGAAAAGAAAAGAAAAGAAAAAAAGAAGAAGAAAACATCACAATATCTAGATGACTTGATAAAACAGACGTCCTATAGACATCCCCAAATAAGCTTGAGTAATAACAACATTTAAAGCGAGCAGCATGTTCACAAATAACATTATTCTCTCCAAATATTTTTCTAATTAAAAATTGCAAAAAAAAAATTTAGAGACAGTATAAATAATATCATTTACCACCAACAATATAAATAAAATATAAAACTAATCATCTTAGTAGCCTGTACAAGATAAAAACTTTTGTTAACTAGGTATAAAAAAGAGAATCCACAAACCTGAGCTCCCGCAAAGTCAAGCCTATTACCATTTGCCAAGATATCATCAACAGACTGCTCAGTCTCAAATGTAATAAATCCAAAGCCACGAGAACGACCACTAGAATGATCCCTCATAATCTGTTGCTCCTTAACTTCTCCAAACTTTGAAAAGAAGTCTTTGAATTCATCTGATACATCAAAAATTCATACATATCAGTATATTTCAATTTGAAATCCCAGACAGTATAATTTTCAAAATAAAATGATAAAATTCAATGCTGTTGGAACAATGCTAAAATACCTTCAGCCACAGTTGTTGGAATCCCACCCACAAAAATTTTCTTAGTCTTGAAGTCTTTGGAGCCAATGGCTCCCCTTGGTATAGTCCTCTTGATTTCTACCTTAAAAATTTTCGGGAAAACAGATTACAACAACTGCAGAACTCGAAAAGAAATAATAAACAGAGCATGTTTTGGCTAAGCTTAAAAGAGTAATAGTTACTTATTTCTAACTTTGAACGAAAACAAATTTTGTTAAAATTTAAAACTCTTCAATTTACTTATAAGTGAACTTTTTAAGCATAGCCAACAACAACAGATTACAACAACTGCAGAACTCGAAAAGAAATAATAAACAGAGCATGTTTTGGCTAAGCTTAAAAGAGTAATAGTTACTTATTTCTAACTTTGAACGAAAACAAATTTTATTAAAATTTAAAACTCTTCAATTTACTTATAAGTAAAATTTTTAAGCTTAGCCAAGCATGCTCTCAATGACATTATTTGTATCTAAAATAAACCTACTTGTTTTCCATTAATAATGTGAATCTCCTCAATGACTTTATCAACCACGGATGGGTCTGCATAGGTCACAAACCCAAACCCACGTGGTTGCCCGGTCTTCCTGTCCTTCATTATCACTGAATCAGTGATTTCTCCGTATTTACCAAAATAATTGACAAATTGTTCTACATTAATAATAACAATTAGAACTCAAAAAAAAAAAAAAAAATGAAAACAGCTATGACATGCCATTACCAGAAGTCGTTTCTCGAGCAAGTCCCCCAATAAATATTTTTCTACATTAATTAAATAAACAAAATCAACAATGATTAAAAATAAAATAAAACCATTTTCTAGAATTTTTTGTGGACTTCTTTCCCTAAATTAAACAAATTACCCGGGACTAGCTCCATCTCCATTGTGAGGATTTGAGCTTCCGAAATTCCTGGGTTCAGGAGTTTTAACGTCGTTAGATTCTCCATCAACCATGGAGTCCACTGAGGCTCCATGTTGCTGCTCCTCCATAAACGGATGTAGAAGAGAGTGTCTAGATTTCGGCGAAGAAGCGGGTGATGATGGGACTAGGGCTTAGGATTGATTAAGAAACCCTCGAGGGGTTGATTTGGGACCGTCCGATTTTGATCGGAAGTTTTGTTGTACTATCGGAGAGCGAATTTCATTTTTAACCACTATTTTAGCCCTCTTCCAGAGTATCTCGAAACTCACTAAAGATACTTTTTTCTTTCAAATTTTTTTTTTTTTTTCAAGAGTCAATATTTAAAATTTTATTTTTAAAGAGTCGATATTTAAAATTAAGTTTTAAGAGACTCTTAATTTAGAGAGCGATCACCAAATTTGAAAAGTCAAACTCACTCTTTATAATTAAATGCATTTAAATTGTTTCAATTTTCAATATAAGAAAACAATAAAATAATCTAAAGAAAAGTTAGTTAAAATAAAAAATAAAGAAAAATAACAAATATTTTTTTAGAGTAGTAAAATTAAATATTAAATATAAAGAGTTTGTTGGAGTATTTCAAAATTTTAACTCTCTAAATTTATAGATATTCTCTAAATGATGAAATATGCTCTTTAAAAATAGAGTCTCTCGGAGATGCTCTTAGCCACATTAAAATTCTCATTCTCATTCTTAGTCCTGTTTGGAGCCCATTTTGTGGGGAAAAAAATGAATTTTTGTACCATTGAGTTCCAATTTCAACCGCACTTTTTGACTTTTATCTCACATTGGTGGGACTTACATCACTACTAACGATAAAAAATTCCATTTTTGGACCAGAAAATGGGCTCCAAACAGAGTGTTATACTCACTTTCAACTATACATTCTTCAATAAAATAATATTTTCCATCACATTAATAATTTTTCTTTCTTTTTCAACCACACATTCTCCATCAAAGTACTATTCCAAAATACATTTTTCCAAAATAATGTGACTCAAACACACCCTTAAAGTGTATTTGGCATTAGCACTTGAAATGTTAAATAATGCTACTATCATCTTATGTAACAGCATGTCATTTGAGGCATTAGTTTGTTATTTGAGGCAACAGAATTATACTAAATAAATGTCTCAAATGATAAGTTGTCACATAGAACGATTATTGCATTCGCTGAATATAAATAGCGTTACTCTCAAAAGTTTTGGAGATGCACATATTGCCAACTCGAAAGAAATTTTTTATTTTGTTTGGAAGTTATGAGTTAAAGAGAGATTGTCTAATAATGAGCATCAACGTTCATTTTATGCTAAACGCCATTAATTTACTAATAAATTAATATATCATATCACGATATTTAGTATAAAATGAGTATCAGTGTTCTTGTTAAATACTCCGTTAGTTCACCCATCAACTTTACAAAACACATTTCACATTCGAGATAATGGTAAATGCTATGTATGCGATTAAATTGATGTTAGTACATTTCGATTTATGGAGAAATTTGTTGAATGGCCAATTTTTTTTGCCACTGGACTCAATAGTGAGCTATGGGCTGAAACTTGATAGTTGAACGGGTAGTTGGAGTTTAAGAATCCATCTGAATTTATTTTATTAATAAACATTAGAAGAAAGCTATAGAACACTTGTGCAGCTAGAGTAATTGGCATGAAGTGAATGTGTGGCAATCATGCTACATGTACATCATTTTTGTTAGGTCCAATGTTGTA
>CAIGRN010115862.1:0-11173 GCA_903798345.1 Fraxinus anomala
TCACTCATTATTGTGTTGAAAATAGAGTAATAAATAGTATTTTTTGGAGAATGTGTGGTTGAAATTTAAAGTAACTTTATTGGTTTGTGTGTAGAATTTTTATTGGGTGAATGTATGGTGGAGAATTTTACTGTAGCAATCAATGTTTTGAAAAAATGGTAGACAAACAGGGGCTAAGTTGTAGGCGTGGAGTGAAAAAGACAAGTATTAATTTAGATACAAGGCATTGATCAAAGAAAAGGGTAAATTTTGAGAAAACCCTAAAATCTTGACAACATGGAGGACCACCCCAGGTGTACCAAGGGATGAACCACTTAAGATGGCGGCGTAAGTGGTTCTGGAGTTCTAGAATTTGTGAGAAATCTTGTCTGAGCTAAAATTCCTTCACAATGGCTTCGCTAGTAGCCTAGATGATGCCCACTAATCAAGAATCCTAAAAGTTCTCAAATCAATAAATTGACCATGAGGAAATTTAGGACCTCCTTCCCACTTGAACAATGCAATTAAATTGCATTTAAATTTGCAAACATTTCAATATTCACTACATGCATCAAAGTAAACACCACATGCAAATAAATACCTCTTGTGGAAATCGCAACAAGAACTGGAAGAGGGGGAAAAAGTATTGAAACAGTCCAGATCAGAAAATCGGATGAAAAGATTTCTAGTATTAAAATCATGCAGAACGCAGTTCTTACCTTATCTACTGCAAGGGTGAAAACTTCAAGATTGCCTTTGCAGTTAATATGCAACCGTGTAAATGCCTTGTAGTTAGCAATACGGAGTGATGAAAAGGCTTCATCAAAGTGTATGTGAAGCCAATTGATGCAAATGTAAAGGTAGCTTCCAAAAATTAATGAGACAATTGGAGTGGAGAAAACCCAAAAGTAAAGGAAGACAGAAGCATAATATATTACAGCCCCTCCACGGGAGAGCGAGGCCATCCCATTCTTGCAAATATTGTTCCTAGTGACAGCCATGACCTGAAATCATATGAATGAAACTCAGATGATAAGAGAAAGAAAAGCAGGTAAAGAAGAAACAACAATCACAGAATATTTTCACCTCAGGAACATCAAATGCGGACATGAGATATTTGATGCATGCTGGATAAAGGCCAAACGACCATTGCTCCATACGTGCCCGGAGGCCTGTTGGATCAGGAAAATGCTGGCTTTCCACCAACCGATACCACTGATATAAAGTATGGTACCCTGAGATGATGCGTTAGATCACTTGGGCAAATGTCCAATTTAGTCAATGAAGCATCAATAGGAGAAACACAGGCTAGACTGGCAATAATAAGTCAAAACCACAAACCTTCACAAGATTGTTGATTCACAAAAACGAGAGAGAGAGAGAGAGAGAGAGAGAGAGAGAGAGAGAGAGAGAGAGAGAACAAAACCCAAATATCTCAGAGAGGGAGAGAGTATTTGTGGAACACAATTGATAGAAAACTTAATATATTCTGGCACAAATGTCTTGCATGCATCTGGACCAACAATCTTAACTGCAAATATTTGCTGCCTATTCCACTCAATTATGGCCAAAATGCCCCAGCATATTAAAAATATTTCCATGTATGTATGTTAAATGTTAAACATATTTGCTGATCAAGTTCAATGCAAAAAAATGACCATGAGCATCAAAATAAATGTAGGGAAAAAAAAAAAAAAATCCAGATTTGTAGGCTAACACTGATGGAATTGTACAATAGCGAAAACTAAATCCTCATTCCGAAAATACTTTGGGTCAGCTACATGGATCCTTTTTTGCCATCCGTTAGGTTCATTTGTAGATTTACTGGAAATGGAATATCCAATGCAACTAGATTCTTCACAGCTGCAACATGTCACAGTAATTTTGGCCTACCTCTCCTCTTCTAACTTGTCCCACCAACATCTGATCACTCTTGTGAAAATGAGCTTCTTAGATTTATGCAAAACACATCCCCTCATTCTTGCCACTTCATCCAGTGGACGTATCGTCTTTAACATCTCAAAATTCAGAACTATAAAGCATAACATGTCAGATAATTATTTATAAAACTTACCATTTAAACCTTAAAAGAATCTTCCAGTTATATAGAATTCCTTTAGCACTTCTTTATTTCATCCAGCTCTTCCAAACCTATGGATTACATCTTCTTTTACTGCTTTTTCATCGTTAATAATCAATCCTAAATACTTGCAACAAACAATCTTTGGGACACAATCCTCTACATTGACCATTATTATCAGTAATGACACAAAAAGAAAATCTTCACATATTGTGCCTAATTTTACTTAACCTAAAACTTTATGATCTCAAAGTATTCCTCCAAGTTCTAGTTTGTGATTTAACCCCATCTTAGTCTAATTAACTAAAACTATATCATCAACAAATAACATACTATATATACCAAAGAACCCAATCTTTGATATGTCTTGCAAACCCATCCAAGACTAAAGTGAAAAGATGAGGACTTACAGCCATAGTGCATTGACTGCGTTTTACAATCAACTTACACCCGTGACTAGTCCATTATAAATGTTCTTAATAATATTCTATGTAGCACCCTCCATAGCACTTCTCTAGACATCCTATTATACGTACTTTTCTAACTCAATAAAAAACCATATGCAATTGTACCAATTATTAAAATATATTATTTCAACTTATCGATAAAAAAACACACTATCACCTGAAGTTCCCAACAATTTATGCCTGATACATGTCTGGACACCCAATTCCAGGAGCAACATGAGAACTAATGCTGCAGCCAGGTGTGCAGAAACGTGAAGAATCCCAATTATTACTTTCCTCTTTCGAGAAACTTTTGAAGGTACAAAAGTGAAAGCGGTAATTAACAATAAGAAAGCACCAGCAGAGGATACATATGAGTACCCTAGCATATATAGGAATGCATCCCATACTGTGCTGAAAAAGCTCTTCAAGTGACCCGAAAATGTATCATCCTGTAAGATGTGATCTAGCTTACACTAGAAAAAGTAGGAAACTAAATTAGTCATTTGTTTGCAACCTTTCAGATCTTGATGCTCATTCAATCATGAATAATCTGTGCCAAAAGTCCAGTAAAATGTTTTACCTGCGGAAACATTGAAAAGGCCAAGACAAAATAAATAATACCACCAATGAAATCAAACTGCCAATTTTTCTTTCGAAACTTCAATATATTTCCTAAAGCAATCTGCATCAAAATTGTTGACACAAAGAAGCATCAAATACGGTAGAAAAGAATAACATCTGATGAAGTTATATAGTAAATCAGTTTAAGTACCCTGCTTGAGTCTTCAAATGACGGATAAGAAGCCTTGCTTTCATAGGATGTCCCATATACAGTGTTAAAATTACTAAACACATGAGTAGGGTGCAAAAAAGCCCCACCACAACCATTAACAAGCAAATGTTGCACATATGCTGGCTTCTCTGATGGAATATACGAATGACGCATGTAATGATGCAAGTCCCCAGCCATTCGAAGTTTACACCTCCCTCTTAAATGGTCACATATCAGGTGTGAAACATTCTTCCCAGTCACATCATTCCAGTACCAATCAAGAAGCCAATTAGGTTCATGGGTCATAATGATCACAGAATCATGGTCCCCAACCTGAGATATTGATGAAACGCTTCATACAGGATCTTCTAAAAAGAATAAGGATAAAAGCAGCGGAAGAGACAAAGATATAAAGAAAAAGAGACGGGGAGAACAGAAGATGAAAATTATAAGCTAGTTTAAATCTCCTACTGAAACAAACATTAGTTGCAGAGATGACTGTGACTTTACATGTAAGGACCATTATGTTTCTTTAGTGGAAACAAATTTTAGTTTAAAAGAAAATTAAGGTGCCTAGAATCCCATTATGTTTCTTTTAGAAATAGTTGATTAGCGGGCAAAATTCTGAAGGAAGAACCCAAGCAACGCATTTATATGGAAAACTGTTATGCAAAACTAAAATTAACCATTCTTCCGGATCTTTTTAACGGCCAACAACTAGCAATATGACAACCATTACCTAGATGGTAGAAATGATACCTTTTCCTTTATCAGTTCTGAAAAGAACTTGAATTGGTATACATCAATGTCACAATGCAGAGCAAGGTCAAGACCAAACACCCACCATCCTTTAGGAAGCTGAAGGGCGAAATAGCTTTTCTTCTGAGGCATCAACCATCCACCTAACCAGCTCTTGTGACAAATGTACCTCATAAATGTCTGAAGGCCATCAAACCAATCTGTAAAGCAGCAAAGATTAATTCAAATACAAAAAGTAACATGGAGTAAAGCAATAAAATAGCAAAACTAAACATAAGACAACTGAGCCATTGACAATGAACCAAAACCAACCATGATTTCCAGGAATGACAAAACACTGAGGCCCTTCGTACTGCTTTAGATCTGCAACCCAAGAAGGCAATTCTGGCTTGTTTACAGCTATATGATCCTCCTTATACCAGAATGGAGGCTGAAGAGCATATTCAAAAGGACGAAAAAGGCGCTTCTCATATGTAAATGCTGATGGATTAGGATAGCTATCAAAAAATAAAAAACAAAAAAGAGTCAAAATATAATGTAAGATCTGACCATTTCAGGAATTCAGCAGCTCAGGTTCTGTTCGTCATATTTCTAAGCTATAAATTTTCAAATATTCAACTACTGCTAGACTGTGTCCTTTAAATTAACACCTGCAGATGTGAGGAATAGCATGTACATTCTCTTTCTTCTTCTTTTTTTTCCAAAAAACAAAGAAAAGACACTGGCCACGGAAAAATATTCCAAGTCTGGCAAAGAAATTCATACTTTTATAAATACCATTAAAAAAAATACATCCCTCATTCATAATACCTTGAAGTTGTGGGGGTGAAAACCACATGACCATGACATTACGCAAAAACATCATATACATAAGTTATAATGGCCTGGTAATAAATTCAAGTAACAAATTTTAAAAATTCAAAAATTACAAAATAAAATCAATTTGACCTGTATGATATCAATACATCAGACAAGTGAAGATTTATCTGCCTGACAAAACGCTAGACCAAAGTCAATAAAGGTTCGAAAACACATATCATCCGTATTTAAACGTGCAAACTATTTAATATTTCACTAATAGACATCTACAAGTAAATCCATATAACATCCACGAATTTAAAAGGGGAGAAGGAGGAAATTATTTAATACAGTAAGCAAAAGATGGAGTTTAGATTAAATTACTATTTAATCCGCTATAGGTTCTATCTGTTCCCTTTGATAAGTAGAAGAAAATAAAAAATAAAAGCTATTGCATTGCAGGAGCTTTAACTAGAGGACTCAAATATCCTGATGAATTTCAAAGGTGAATGCTGGAACAGATTGGAGAGAGAGAGATAAAAAGAGATGTGGAAAATGCTTTATACCAACATTCGTCGCTAAAAAGTCTTATCAAATTATGTAGCAATAGCAGGTTTTATTGATTTGTGCAGCAGTTTGTCCCCTCAAATTTGAAACTGTGAATCATCATCTGGCACCTATGCTTCAATGTTTTTTCTTTGGTATGTATAAAATCACCCAAAAGCTGTTGTCCTTTATACAGGTATTCAATCTCGAAGCCGAGGAAATTCAATATAACGATTTTGAAAATGTAATTCAAAATGGGCAGAGAGAGAAGGAGGAGCAATGTAACCTTCAAATGACAAATAGATGCTATCCTCTTATGATCCTAAGCAAAAAGTTAATACTGCTCACAATGAATATGTTTGCTATAATGTTTTCATATGTTTTAATTACATACCAAATGTGAGAACAAGGAAATAATATCATTTGCAACAGAGTTCACAAAATGATGTATATTTCCTTCAGCATGCTAAATAAACATCCCAAAACGCACCAAACCTCAAAGTTAACAGGTCATCTGCCAAACAATTCACATTGCATCTCACAAACCACTTCCTCTCTAAAGTATTATTAACTATTAAATCCTTACAAAATACAAGCAGAAAAAACAAAAGTTTTGAACTTACGCAAGATCTCCCCCGATAAGGAGCAGGTTACCACGTGGCAGTGTAAGCGGAGAATCATTACTCCAAACCTTAATTGAAGGCTGAGCAAGAAGCTTTGCTACACTATAAGAAGAATTTCCACCATCACCAGTATCAGCCATAAAGTCGAACCACAGCTCATCTTTCTCACTGAATTGGTCATACAACAGATCTTCCTGCTCAGCACCATCTTCAACCTTGCTCATTGCCGCCTGAAAATGGGGAAAACAGGATATAATCAAAGATAGATAATGAAATAAAAGGTAGTGATGATAAAATCAATATTTATCAAAAAATAATAATAATAAATAGATCTTTTGTCCACTGAATAGCTTGAAGTACGAGAAAAGGTTTCAGCTTAATTTGTTTACATGAAAGCATAACAAGGTATAAAAAAGGAGATTTTACAACTATTCAAGATGAACAATTTGAATCACAGTACCAATAGTAACACAAACCTGCATCATACGCATGTCAAAACGTCCAACAAATACAGTTACTGATACCAGTAAGTCAAAAACTGTCTTGAACAGATCAGCAGATGTCCTGCATCAAATCATTAGTAACAGTAGATATCATTGAAGATGAAATCCCTCACTTTTCCATCTGACTGAGAAAGAGAGAGATTTGATTGGCATACCCCGAGTACCAAGGAACCATATCCAAAAAATCAGGCTTCATTTGCTTTTTCTTTAACTTCTCAAATTCTTTTTGAAACACAGGGTGAGTAAGAGCCCATCTGTTGATTATTGCACATTAACAAATATAGCAAGTTATTCAATTATAAAAAAGAGAGGAAAAAAAAAGAAAGAGGCCTGGCAAATAAGAGGAACAGAAGGACAGCATTGAATAAATACTAGACTGGTTGTCAAATATTCAGGACTACATGTTATCAAATTTTACGACAATAAAACACCAGCAAGAATACAAGGATATATACTGCCCAATATATATTCGAAAGGCAGATGCTAATGGCAAGGTTGGGTTATGAAATGGACTACTATTTCTCTCATTACTATATTCAGGAAGTAGGCATCTCAGAAAAATAAAAATAAAAGGTTCACGACTAAAATATAAGGCCAGAGGCTCAATTCACAAATTCAGGGTATGGACCTCCGAGAGCTATGATGCTCAGACTCGGGTACGTATCTAAATGTCGATATTTTATTTTTTAAAATATAGGATAAGGGGATGTGGCTAAAAGAGTCCAAATTTCGGATACGGGTACGTGGGTACATCTTTAAAACTTCATTTTTTTTATTAATCCAAAATGTCATTTTAAATGGACCAAAATCAATTGTTCACAAAGAAGGAGATGAGTATTGAATAAGGGGTTAAAAGAAATAAAATAAAATTTTGAGGTTTAGTTTCCAATTATGGGAAGTTAATTACTAAATATTATATAAAATAGAAAATGAGGGACTTGATTGCAATTTAGACTTAGTGGAACACTAAATAGAACTATATGGAACCCATTTTCATTTTATACAAAGAAAACTCTAAACCATCTATACAAAGAGGGAAAGAAGAAAAACAAAGAAGAAAGAGAAAAGAAAGAAGAAAAAGAAAGGAAAACCTAGCACTGCTGTCTTCCTTCATCCCATCGGTGGTGGAGCTAGGTTTACAGTTAGCAGAAACGCGAAAGAAGAAAAGGGAGAGAAAAAAAGAAAGAAGCAAAAACGACGAAGTGTCCAGTTGAAACTTCGAGGATCTGACACATCCCATACCCATGTCATGTCGTGTCATGTCGACATGAGTACTTCGTCCATTTCGAAGAGTTCGAGCATCAGAATATGAAAGAACATAAACTTGAAACATGGCACCAGTCAATTCTCACCCTGTTGATCTTTCCACAACATAGTTGGCAATGTAGAGGCCAATAAATGTGGCCCATAATGAATATATAGGTGAAATTTCATCTGGTGATTCTTCACACGAGCCACTACATGTCAACTGAAAGATGAATTGGAAAGAGAAAATGTCAGGAGGTGTATAAAGCTACAACGAGGATCTGGAAAACTACAAATTACGACAGCAAAAATCTTACCTCTCCATAAATGACCCATTTGGACAAAAATGGATAATCACTAGCAGACCCAACTGGAGCAAACCAAGATGAGCAAACTTGATCCTTGAACTCATTCATGCGGACAAATTTTGCAAGCCATGAGTTCCTTTCTTCCTTTTTCCAAAGTGTAAACCAGCCAGAGTTCCTCCTTTCAAATGTCTTTTCTCTCATAATAGCACGGTTGCCACAATGGCTATAAAATACACAGCAGGCTATACTTATCACCTACACAACAACAAGCCAAAGAAATAAGAATTGGGAAATTCTTGTTTTACTTGAAATGTGTGCTAAGGACTTACAGCACAATTTTGAAGAATTGTCAGAATCGCAGGTCTCTTTCCAGCCACACGAGCAACAAGGCCAACATACCAGAGGCCAAGGAATATAACATGGAAAACAAGAAGAAACAAAATGGAAGATACAAATATCGTCAAAAACAAAGATAAGTTCATCCTCATATCCACTCCCATTGATTGAAAACTAGGAAGATGATACAGTGCAGCTATTAATATCCAGGCTATATACCTGCAATGTGCAAACAGCCATATCCAAGTTCATTAACTTGAACTTGATCTTAGTAGTCCTTAAAAAACAAGTAATGCTGGATATCCTATCACAAAATAAAGTTAAAGACAGAGAAAAATTTATTGGGATGAAAGGAAAAGAAAACCTACCAACGACTGAAATTAGAATAACTTGGTTTGATTGTTTTCCCTATAAATGGAGAAGAAAAGAAATAAAAGAAGCCTAGCAAACAGGCATACATCGACCACCATTTAATGTTGCTGTCTAACTTCTGAACAAGTGTGTGCATATTATCCGAAGAAATGAAAAATAGGCAACCCACAGCAACAGCAATGACCGCATGCCGTGAATGCTCGTGTGGATAGGGATATGTGTGAGTGAAAATAGTTCTAACTGTATCCATATTTAGAGTATCCAGTAAAACAACAGGCCGTTTGTCAGATCCCATAGCACAATCTCAAAATTTCTGTCATTTCACTTGATTATAAGATTTTGTAGTCTCTGCTTCTCAAGCAACAACCATACATTTGAGACCAACCCCTGAATCCTGCATGGAAACGTGAATGAATAACCACATATTGAATGTTCAACTATTTTACCGACTCAATAAGCTGCAATTCGCTACACTTGGCTGTAGAATTTAATCAGCAATTCAATAATCCATTACCAAAGTTAATAGTTACAAGTAATTTATAAGAATATTCCCTTTCTAGACACTGCCAAATCAACAAAGCCCAAGAATTTACGAATACCATGACTTCCCAGACAACCAACTGCTATTTAAAAACGAGACTGATAATAAGCACTCACTTAAAAAATCCCCAACTTGGCACTACAAACCCACTGGCTAAGAAACCCAAAATCCAATTAACCGATGTTAGGGTTTGCAGAACGGAAAGTTCACAAAAATAAAACTTGGGTTTCCTTATTTTAGCACCATCGTTGAAAATTGCCCAGCATCACAATCCAACAATAGGTCAAACCCTCTACAATAATCCAGAAAAATCACAACTTTACATGCACAACAATTTAAACTTCAACTATAATTGGAGGGGAAGGGGTACTAACCCGAACGAAGAAAATGGTTAAGAAACGAAATGTGGGTCTTCTTACGTGCGTGTAATTTAGTTTTAATAATGAAATACGAAATGTTCGCGATTAAGAAACCAATCTCAGCAAGCAATCACTTTTTCGTTGAATGGCATATTCCTTGTGCTCCGACCAGCCCACCACCGCCACTTCCTACCGCTCTGTGTGACTTTTAGAAAAAAGTATGCTACGTGGTCAAATGTGATCCGATTTAAGATTTGCTTATTTGTAACAAGTTGTGAATAATTGCACGATTTTCTCTCACATACACGCAATCACTCTTCTTTGTTGGTTTTTGCTTGTATATTATTCTACAGAATTAAGGTCTGATCTCGGGTTTCCATTAGTACCATGAAACACGTGGTTTTCACTTTCAAACCGTTGGATTCAATCGTACGCGGTCGTTTATTTGCGCACGACGCACGTGGTTTGCATGTGAAGGTTTGAAAGTCAATGCAATTTATATTGGTCATTTTGTCTGCACTTGTAGAGGTAAGAGAACAAGATTTTAGGTTTAGAAGCGGTAAAAGGGTCGAGTAGTTCGTCAGTTTGACTCATCGAAGTTTGGTCTATGGATGGCTCGAGCTCGTTTCGGTACGAGTCCGAACACAAGTCGAGCAAGAGGCTTGTACGATGAGTGACTCGACTCGTGAGCTCACGAGCTCGTGGACCGAGCCGAGCACTAGCTTGGCTCGTCTCTTTGATGAGCTAAACTCGTGGATACATGGACCGAGTGGCTTGGCTTGGTCCATTGCCATTACTATTTAGGCTTAAGCAATGTTATTTAGTCCTGCTGAAATTATAACTTCAGCCTATGTGGTGCTAATATGGCATTAATTGATAGATACAGTTAAATAGATTATTTAATTTCATCTTTCATTTAGTCTATCATCTAATATTAGAGATGTCAATTGGGCTCGTCGGCTCAGACGACCCATGATCCGACTCGAAAAAAGTTCAAGCTGACTCTGCTCGAGGCTCTGCCCAAGCCTAATTTTTTGGTCGTCGGCTCGTGTGGTTGGACTGGCTCGTATCAAGCAAGCAGGTACAGCTGCCTGCTTGCACACAATTGCTTGCATAATGCATGCAGTTAAAAGACAGCTAGCTGTTTGTTCTTTAAAAAAAAACTTTCAAATTTCATGAATAAAAAAATAGTCGGTTCGAATGGCCCGTGGCTCAGCTAGACAAGCCCAAGCCAAAAGCTTGAGTTGAACCTTATTTTTTGCCGAGCTTTGGCTCTACTTGGTTTGGCTCAACTCGAGACAAAAAAAACTCTAACCGTTTTTCGCCCGAGCCTTGTTCGAACCGTGACTTTTGGCTCGTTTACATCTAGAGGTGGCAACCTCGGCCCACAACCGACGAGCACGAGCCGAGCTCGTGGCTCGTGACGAAGCTCGGCTCGTTGGTTTTCATGCCCGAGCTCGCCCAAAACGAGCTTAAGTTCGGCTCGCCTGCTCGTTAAATTTT
>CAIGRN010115866.1:0-21816 GCA_903798345.1 Fraxinus anomala
TTATAGCATATGAAGATAAATGGGCCACGTTTTTCATCATTATCTGGGGGTTATTTGGGCATCACTAAAATACACAACACTTTGCTACAAACATGATTAAATCGGGCGTACAATGAAGGTGCTGCTCACATCACCCAAATCCCGAGCGGTATCCCTTATTTCAGGTTTGAAACGGTATTTGGAAGTACACTATGTAATTAGAATGATGGTTGAAGCATATTCAGTTGACACAAATTTTTTGTACGTGTACACTTACAAGATTGCATTGTTGCAATCAATGGAACGCATATGAGAGCTATAATGCCACGACATAAAAGAGAGGATTTCATTGGAAGAAAGGGGATTCCAACAGAGAAATATTTGACCGCTTGTGATTTCAATTTATGTTTTACATTCTTCTTGCCAAGGACTACAAAGAACATACACGACATTCGTATTTTGGCCCAAAGTAGTACACACTCCAAATATAAAGTTTTCGGAACCCGCACATGTAAAATATTACCTGGTTGACTCCAGGTTCGTACGTAGGCTTGGGTTTATGACTTCCTATAAATTTTCTGATATTAGATATCATTTTCAAAAATTTGGAAACTCGGCAGATGGGTCGTTTTCCAAATGCATGCGAGGATTTAATTTATGTCACTCATAGTGTCGTAACGTTATACAGCGTGCATTTGGTATTTGGAAACAAAGATGCAAGATTCTCGATTAAATGCCTGGTTACAATATAAGAGCCCAGACTGTTGTGGTCATGGTCACAATGCGAATTCATAATTTTCTAAAGAGAAACAGTCAGTTGGATGAAGGTTTTCGTAGAGCTGAAGAAGTGGATTATGAGAAAGTTGAGATAGACTTACCTAATGAACAATATTAGATTGCCGTAGAGCTAGATGCAATAATCGAAGAGGACATGCCGTGGTAACAACAACGCGATATATGGCACAGGCACGGCGTTAGTATTTTGTTAACATTTATAAATAAAAAACTTATGTCGCCTGTACTTGCACTTTCGTTCTACTTGCCGATGTTGAGACACGTGAGTTGGATTTGTAGTATTTGAGGACGCAATTTGAAAGCCTTTGGGAACGTAGTTTCATTGAATTCTGGAAATGTAGCTCCATTTTTTTTGTTTTTCCACCTAAAGTAGACGAAAGAATACACGGTTGTAACAAGCAGGTCACATGAAATGTACCGCCATAATTTAAAGGGCATAAATGTAAAGTGAAAATGAAATGTGTGGAACATAAAGTTGAGTAGTCAAATATCGCCTCTGTTGTTGTCACACAAAAATTATTTTTCAAATCTAGGGCCATAAAAAATGGAAAACATTTTGAAAACTAGGTAGAAAATGGGGGCCAAACACACGCTTAGTAATTCATATTCTATTTCAGTTCAATTTGAATTTCAGTTCAATTTGAACAAGAAAAATATTTTAAACTATTAAATGTTTAGTCATACAACGTGATTGTAGTAAGGGACATCTTTTATATATTTTCATTATTTCAATATTTCTATGTTAACATTAATCTTGACCCGAATAAGGTATTCAATAATTGGTTCCTTTTAAGCTTACTCAAACTAATAGTCCATCTACGAATAATAAATCATAAGTAGGAGTAAAGATGAAGTTGTTTAACATAATGATTAATTATCTACTCCTTCCTGATTTTGTTCTAGTATGCTTTCTGCATATAATTCGACATCGGACACAATTCGTACTGGAATGCTTGTTGAATTAGTTAGATATTTATATCATCAAATACTTAGGAGCGTAGAACCTGTTGATGCAATACAATTTGATTTATGGTTAAATAATGAATGAAAATACTCTATTGTTTCTACCATTACAAAAGATCTATTAACACATTCGATTAGCATTGTAGTTTCGGAGTCTACTTTTAGTACAGTTAAGCGAACTCTGTTCGAGGTTAGGAGTTGACTGAAAGAAAATATTTTGAAAGATTGATGTGCGTAAAGGATTGCTAAGATGCTCTTTTTCAAATACAACATAAGTATGAGGAAATTACGTTTCATCACGTAGATGATATTTAATTTCGATATAGTATCATATAATTAAACATTGTTTTTTAAAATAATATTTTTATTTTTCAAAAAAATATACACGTAACAAGTTGTTTGTGTACAATTTTAAATTCGCCTACTAAAAAGTTAAGTAGTCGGTCTCAAACCTAAATAAAAGGAGGAGGGTTTTTAAAATAAATTTATAAAATGAATTTCAAATCTATTTTCAAATCTCAATTCAATTTATTGTTTGTACATTCTACTTCTACAACTTTATACATTTCATATTCATACAATTTAGTTATTCAAATCAAATGAGGTTTGGTTTGATTTTTGTTTTTTCCATTTCCTCAATTCTAGGTATCGTCAATAAAACTTGCTGCAAACACATGAAGTGTGTATGCAACACGCTTCACTGATGATACCTGAAACTTGAAGACTCTTTGTTTTCAGATGCTTAATTTTAACAAGTTTTCCGATGCTTGACAAATTTGTATATCTACTTAAGAGTAAGGACAAAACTACCGACAAATTTGTTCTTTATAGAAATAAAATTAAAAATTAACTCAATAAGAAATTAAGGTGTTGAAAAGTGATCGTAGTTGTAAATATGAAGCACCATTTGCTGAATTCTATGCAAAACACAAAATGATTCATGAAACCACAATACCACATTCATCCCAATAAAATGGTGTTAATGAGCAAAAAAAATCTTACCTTAAGAAAATGATGAATGCAATGTTAGTAAGTTCTGCTTAGAACATGTGGGTAGAAGTTTTATTGTCGAAAAATTACCTTTTAGATAAGGTGCCCTGAAAAAAAAAATGAGACCTCTATGATTTATGCAAAGGAATGAAATATTCCTATAAATACTTACGAATATGTGTGTATCTTTCCAAAGTAATTGTACATACACCAAAGAAGGTGAAAATAAGCCCAAAAGATGTAGATTGCATTTTTATTTATTATGCACATAATATTTGTGCTTATCAATTTCATGTGCACGAGTCTAAAATCATGGACATACCCAAAACATGATGATGAAATCAAGAAATGCTTCATTCTTTAAATATGTATTTTCGTACAGATCTAAAGATGAAGCAAAATCCTCTAAACAAACACATAAGATTATAGTTGAAAATAGTCAAGATCAAGGTTTAGAAGAGGAAGTTAAAGTTGAACCAAGACGTAGGAAAAGAAAAAGGATAGAAAAATCTTATGATCCTAATTTTATGATTTATATACTAGAAAGTAAACCTAAAAGCTTTCAAAAAGTTGTGAACTCTATGGAAGGACCTTAATAGAAAGAGGCCATTAGAGTGAAGTAGAATCCATTTTGTAAAATCATACATGAGAGGTAATAGATCTTCCTCGGGGAAACAAACTACCAGACTACAAATAAATTTTCAAAAAGAAAAAGAAAACAGATGGACCTATCAAGAAGTATATTACTGGACTAGTGATAAAATGTTACAGACAACGAAAAAGACTTAATTACTTTGATATTTATTATTAGGTGACGAGAATAACATTTATCAACCTGATACTTCCGATTGCAACACTGCGAAAACTTAAAGTACATAAAATATGTTGGGAAATTATTTAGACTCAAATATGTGAAATTAATCAATAACAAGCAATAAGTCACTTATTATTGTTTCGAGATGATTAATGTAATTAATTCTATTAACCTTAAGTTAAACAATTACATAAACGTATAGATCAAAAGCAATAATGTAAATAACTACATATATGATTGCAAACCCCTTCTCAGGATCAAAAACTTCCAGGCAAACTAATCAGTAAAATTCACTAGAAAAGTTAACTTACAATTAGTCCAAACACCACTAAACCTTAGCTAACTCTGGTTACCTAATATGTAAATCACCAAGAAACTCATTTGGTTGCACGACATGCATTGTCCACCAACTCTGGACTATTTTGCCCTTTGCATAGACCACCAAGAACGAATTCGTTCCAAATTGCTAGAACTCCAAGCGCATTTTCCCTATACTTCAGCACTCTGAATACTTATAGGTGAATGTAAGGTTTTTGGTATTTGATCTTTTGACATTTTGTGTTTTTGATCTGTAACTGAGGCAAGATAATATTAGAATATGGATTTGATCTTTAAAAAAATGTTCTCTTGATTGAATACAAGGCTCAACCAATCTCGAAACAATGTTTAGGATTAATTTATGAATCAATAATCTTGGGGTTGAATAAAAACATTTTTGGGAATGTGTAATTGATCTTCAAATAATGATCTCTATATTAAAAATAATGTTCAACCACACCTTTGGACAAACTATGGCATGTATATTTATAATTGATACCAAATTGGATGGAAAAATTGTGTTAAAATTGAATTAGGTCATCTCTCGAACGTAATTGTCGCTTGAATGCTAGGCTTCATGCGAGCAATGATCTGCCGCTAGAGCAATAGAGTCACGCCAAGCGAGCGACAAGATCCCTATTCTAAGCACTCGATCGCCCTTCGCGTGACCAACGAGCGGTACTCCATTTCTTGAATTTCTTCAACTTCTTTTAGGACTCTACTAATTCTCAACTATTTTGACTTTAATTACAACTCAAATAACCATGATTTTAGATACGAAAAATTGTCAATTATAAATTTAGAAATTTCTAATTACAAATTCAGACGTAACAAAATGGATGTTAAAATTGTCTTTTTAAATGGAGATTCAGAAAAATAAATTCGGCATAGAACAATTCGAGGATTTTTCATCACTAAAGCATGAAAAAAAATCTATATGTGACAAATGTGTTTGCGTCAAAGATATCAAAAATGATTATGTCATTTTATGTTTTTATATTGACGACATGCTTATATTTTGTAACAACGATAAGATAATTAAATCTACTAAAAATATGTTGAAGTCAAGATTTAACATGAAAGATATGTGTTTAACTGATGTGATACTTGAAGTCAAAATTTCAAGAACATCATATGGATTCGTTCTAAGCCAATCATATTATGTTGACAAAATTTTGGAAAAAAATTAACAAGGATAAGTCTGGCATTGCTAGAATATCAACAGATACAAGTCAACATCTATTTAAAAAAGGCGTGAGTGTTTCTCAAACGCTTGAACGAATAAGAATAGAATTAAATTCAACCTAGTTGACTGGAGATCCCAAGATCTAGGTTCAACGAGAAAACCTAATTGTAAAGACTTAAGCAAATCACTTTGAGAGATAACATTCTCTATCTACTCCGATAATGTAATAGTGATACCCATAAAAATAAAGAATAAGCAACAGGATTTTAATGATTCTTATGCATCGAAAAGAGTAATAAGGGTTACATGTAACAAAAAAATTATCTTTGTGAGATAGAAGTAGAGTCTATTCTAAGGTAATTATATGGGGATTAATCCTTATAAACTCCCATAGAACCAAACATATGTTTATGGTCACAAACGAACATAACAATGAGAATTGAATTGCATTGGAAAGAATTATATGGGTAGTATATCATCATTTACAAAACAAAAAAAAAGTTGTCAAAAGTTGATTATCTAATAATGAGAATTGAAGTTCAACGTGTATCAATTAAAAAAAGTTTAGGTGTTGCAACAAAAAAAAAAAATTTAAAGTTTGTCCCACGTAGAAAAACGGAAAAAGACAATGACTAGTAAATGGCTACACTTTTGTAAAGTGTAATAATGTGTAGCATAGAAGCTCCATTCGCATACGTACGTGGAAGAGTGCAAATTACGGGCCGAATTAGCACTTCGAACCTTAAACTAGTATGTGAGTGTAACCTATGTACACGAACAGACCAAAAATTGGCCCTTTAGAAGGGTCCACATTTTGCCTTTATTTCCTATATATATATTTTTTTCCTTCAACCGACCTTTTAACTCCGAAACTTTTGAGATTCCAGTTGCTTTAGCCATTTTAATATGACGTTAATGGAAGGTTAATCGATGAATTTAACTAACCGTTCATGGACTGAGCCTATAATAAAGCTCATTTTTTTCAGTTGTATCATTGGAGACAAATGCTCAAGCGAAAACTCAAGCATTTAGATTGAGAGAGAGAATATGTTTTAAGGATGATGTGTAATACACAGTTTTAAGGATGTTGTGTAATACACAAAGCTCGATTTGCAAATAAGTTATCCTTTTTAGCAATTAATATATTCTTACCATTTTTATTTCAATGTTTTGTTACTTCTTAATCAATAAAATATTGTTATATTCTACCATATTTTTTGGAAATGTGCAAACAAAAACTGCACGTCAATTAAATATGGTGATTCTCTTTATTTTATTAAGAAATTACACTTCTCAACTTAGCTATTAGGTTAAAATTTTGAAATGAAACTCCAAAGGTTAATAAACGGTATTGGAGTGATGCATCTAGTATGAAAACTATCAAATATTTTGACAATTTTAAGAATTTAGCATTATGTGATAATGTTATATTTTGCCTTTAATTAAACGCTTATAATGATAGTTTTTCAATTAGTATTTTATATTAGGATTTTCATTATGACATTTTGAATTTTTCTTTATAGAATAGGTTTTATTGCATTGTATAAATAAGACCATTTAGGTCTTTTGAGGGATGTGATTAATGAAATGAAAAATTGAGTAATATCAATTATATGTCCAAATTATCAGTATTCTATGGAGTCGAGTCTTTAATGTCTAGCTTTGTGGCATCCTTGAGTAGTGAATCATCAGGGACTAGAAGCTTGTTTGTGATTTCCGTGTCCTCACGCTTTCGCACAGGATTTTATATATCTATGTAGGGTAATATTTCGATATTTAATATATGTAGAATTTTATCGTAAAAAATCTCCAATGCCTATGGAACCTCCAAACGAAAGTGTGCGGCCTAATTAATCATATGATGAAAACATTTTATTAAGGTAAACTTCCAAGGTTGTAAAGCCTTGATACTACGGGTTTTGAGAAGAAAATCTCATAGGAGTTCCTGTTGAAAGAATACGATCATCATTTAGGGGTCGTGATTATCATGTGTAGATGATGTCATACTTAGTTTGAAATGAAATAGTCAATGTGAGGGTCATGTTTCCCATCCCACCCCGATTCCTTGATATGGCAGCACGGGACATCTTACCATCGATGTAGTGAGCCAGCCTTCCATGAGATAGGAGGATATGGGCCTACCTTTGGATACCCATTTTGTAGTACTCATATTTGCAAATGAGTTTTTAAAGACAGCCCGCAGTCAAAACAATGTTCCAATTCAACTGAACTCAAAGAGTTCATAATGTCGTCCATATCAATGTCTCGACTAATATCCAAATAATGAGGCCTGCAATGGCCTTTTTCAGATGAAACTACAAAATGTATACGTATACCTAGTGGAATATTTCACTAATCAAAATTATATTCACATCATAGTTTTTATCAATTCCGTCGCATTTTAATTGTAATGAAGGTTAATATTTTCTTTTTTGCACTTGTGTTCTCAAGATTTTTTCTTTGCATTTTTATCTTAAACCTTCAATTAATTAGCACATTTTATCTTTAATAACGATTTCTCTCCAAAATTTCACTAACATATAGTGAAATGAGGAGCAGATATTTTATCAAATTTTTATATTTGTTGTTTATTTCACTTATCTAAAATACGAGAGGCAAATAATTCTTTTTACATCTTCCTAGCATTTTTGAAATACAACCCGTCATCAAAGACAAGATATGTAAATTAATAGAAGGTTGTTAATATAAATTTAATGAAAAATTTGTAAACACATGTGAAAATAAGCAAATATTAAAGAGATTTGTTGTAACTAAAGTTTTCAAAAATTGTAATGTGAATATAATTACCCTATAATTAGTAACTCCTTATTTGATAACTTTACGAAACAATATCATGTATATCATCGCTAAATTACAAAAACATGAACACGTTAGTAACGGTAGTTCTATAAAATATAAATATATAATTATTTATTTTTAAATTTTTGACAGATAAATAAGGTGATTGGATATGTTTTGTACGTACTATGAATCAGAAAAAATGAGAGATGTCAATTAATATGTAATTATTGGTTCTCAAATCTTCATCACTCGATATCATGCCAACTCTTGAATGATGCTAAGCTTGCCGACGAATCGTTTAAGTCGTAGCAAATCTTGATTCTTATAATTAATATAGTGTTTTAGGAAAGGGATACATTATTTTTCTCTCTTTTTTCCACTAAGCTACATATTTGTGTATTGGTCCCCCTCAGTTGATTACGTATTTATATCTTCTCCATTCGGATTATTTATAATGAAGTCATTATCAGATTAAGCAAATTCAAATAGACTATTGAATTAATTATCTACTTGACTAAAGAGTTTATGTAAACATTTATTATCAAAAGTTTAATAGTAAACCAATTTAATATTGTCATTTGACGTTCACGTGTAATTTTGCTTTTTTTTTTTTTTACGTATTAGTCCGACTTGTAATCCGATCCTGAATCCGTTCATGTCGGGTACGGATGCAAAAGTTTAATAGTAAACCAATTTAATATTGTCATTTGACGTTCATGTGTAATTTTACGTTTTTTTTTTTAACGTATTAGTCCGACTTGTAATCCGGTCCTGAATTCGTTCATGTCGGGCGCGGATGCAAAATAGTAAAAAATCAAGGATTAAAGAGTCAAATTAATCAGGTTGAATCGATGATAAAAAAAAATTAATTAAATAAAAAACTGTTTTTATTTTGAAAGAAACATCAACGAGATGGCAATTAATTGACGGTGACATTGTAGAATCAATTAAATATGAAAGGCGAATGCATTTGGCCTATTGAAGTCCAATATTAATCTATAAGCCAATAGATTGAAAAAAACATAATAAGTTTAATTATTTGACCCTTTTCTAATAAACAAATCTTGAAATAAATTGATTCTTCCGACTAGATGGTATGCTATCAAAATAATGTAATGTGGTCCTCTCTATTAAACAATCCGCGATTAGATTGATTTGTGACCTTCAAAAATCTACTATGCAAAATTTGGCGACAATTGATAAACCCAAAAGTTTGTTATCAAGTTAGTGTCATGATAATATAAGCAATTATATTAATTAGTTATTGTCCGGATGGATCCAATCTTTCGATTATGGTGCTATTAACATCCAAAGAGAGAAACTAAGCCTCTTAATGACTAAGGTTTTAATATTTTCTTTGTTATTATTATTTGCCCTAATCGTCGCTTAGAAAATAGAACACACAAAAATGATTGGCTTTTGTGATGATGCCCACAATTTTGTTTGCTTTGTTTTCACCTATTATAAATTGCAAGCTAATTTGTCCCCATTTTACTTGGGAAAACAAGTATATTAATTCTTTAGTATAATTATCAAATTATTCCAAGAAATAAATTATTATGTTTGCTTTCAAAATCAGTTAGGAAGTTTTGTCAAATAAAATTATTTAGATGTGGAACTCGTCTTTCAGTTGTTTCTTGCAAGACTGCTAAGTTTTATGACTTATTCATAATTATTTAAAAAAATGAGAGAAATTTTAAATTTGTGTGCCCCGTACAAGATTTTTAACTTATATTATGTGAAAAAAAACAATTATTCATTGACATATATGTTTGTTGTGGCGTGTAAATTGGTTGCATTTAGAAGTTTAACCTTCACTACATCTACCGCTCCGAACTATATATAATGCAGTCGTGCTATCTTGAATAATAACTACAATTATATAAATTCAAATTTTCAAAGGTAAAATCCATATTGAATAATAACTACAAAACGTATAGAATAACGTAGTTTGAATTGAAAATATGACACAAACCGTCCAAATCGAACCACGTTCACTCGTAGTGAAAACAATAGTTTCAATTTTCCCCTTATTTTTAACCTATTAACAAACTCACGAAAGCCTGGACATTTAGGAGAACAGCCGATTTGCGAAGACCCAAATAAAGGGCTGAGCTTATTAAGCCCTCATTTGATTTTCATTATTTGGTAAACACAAATGTTTGAATAATGATTTTTAGAGAATGTGCAATTAAAAAGTTGAAAAAACAAATTGGGTTTACTTACAAAATATTTTATTGTACAAATGTGTGGTTGAAAATGAGTTATAAATTTTTTTAAATAATAATAGTTGTCAAACAAGGGCTAAACTACAACAACCCGAAATGTGCCAGACCCAAAATATCAATATTGAAGACCATTGGGCTCCCAATCAGTGTTTGGGCCCAAAGTTAAATGGCCTCACCACATAACTAGGGCCCATAGTAAGAAACTCGACAGCCCAATCAGACCATGATTTCTCTCTCATTTTCAACATGTAAAAGAGAAAATTATCCCGCTTGCCTCATTTTTTTCAAAATAAATAAATAAATAATCAAAACATACTCTCTTTTTAATATAATTTACCCTACTTAAGAAAGTACTTAATTAAAACCACCAGTTTTCTATTGTATAAAGACTAAAGAGTAATGTTATTCAACGTCACTGGTGTCAAGCATCAATTTACATATAACTGGATGACATTAAATAACAGATTCATTTAAATGTAATTTCACAATATTCATTTAATTTAGTTATTTAGACTGATAGTCTAACATCATCAGTGTTAGATATCATCATCCATTATATAAATGACTTACAACCCTTCAAAGGACAATGCTATGCTCTGTGAACGAAAATTCTGTACAAATAGATTAAATCCTAATTCTAAATTTGAGTGTGGTGATGTTCGAAGATGAAAATGTGGTAATTTTCTCCATTCTCATATCTGAGTTGTGGTGATGTTCGGCGACAAAAATGTGGTGAGGTTGAGGTAGTAGATATAATAGTGGTGGTTGGGTTGATGGTGGTAATCTTATGGTAACTATTGTTGGTGCTGATGATGGAGATTGTTTGTGGTGGATGGTGATTGGATGCAATAACTATTTCTTTAAGGTTTGGGTGTTACTTTGATTTCAATTTGGATAAAATAAGGCAACATATTGAGTTACTTTGTAGAAATAAATCAATGTCGTCATCATACAAGTAACAAAGAATGTTGTATATGAATTTTTTTCCTGTACATAACACGTAATCCATGAATAAAAAAACGATTCGACCTAATTGGTAGTTGTGGGAGGGATGATGGTCACCGGAGGCGACGGCGACGGCGATGGCGATGGCAGAAAACAGTATCGAGCAAGGTGGTATTTGGGCTTGGAATGGGTGTAATAGACATGTTGTGCTACAAGTAATACAATTGCCAATATATTACTGTTTGTACAAAAAATTCTTGTAAAAACGTTAATTTTTCAATAAAATATAAAATGTGGAATAACATGTTACTCTAGTATGACGGATCTACTGATATCGTAAGTGTGCGAGACAAATAATAAAGTGAATTATGAGTCTCCTACAAAGATTAATACTTACTATTAATTTTTATCATAATCTAACTTCAATCTAATTATATGTAAAAATTTATGAAATCATATTAGGATTTTAACAAAAATAATCTAATTTAAACCTATATACTATTTACAAATTGGTGGATAGTTATTGGGAATAAGTTGTTAGAATTCTCGATTTCACTTAAACTATTTAGTTTTCATTAAAATCGACATCATTGTGTTCCTTTTCATACGTATTCATAATTGAATTTAACAATTTTTGTTAGTAATATCTCTCGAACAAATCTAACCCTTTTTACATGTCTGATTTTACTATATCTCTATGTAAATTCATATACATAAAACCTTCAATTGCAGAAATTCAATCATATAGCATAAGTTATAATTATCTCTCGATCTCTTATAAAACTTATGTCACTTATTGCATGAACTAAATAAATAAATCTTCTCTCAATCTCAATATTGTCTTTAACTGAAAAGATTGGTGATCAAACAATTGGATGCCAATTAAACAAACAATAAACAATTGATATATAATTAAAGTTGCATAAAATCTTTTAAATTAAATAAAAATTCAACCTGAGTTATGTTGTTCATCATAACAATCAATTACTTAGCCAACCGTATAATTAAATAAAAAAAAAAGATTAAAAGTAGCATTGAGTTCAATACAACGAATAAAGAAATAATCATAACAATTATTGTTCTTGGCGACCAATTCCAAACAATGGACCATTAATCTCCTCTTCAAAACTTGTATGTCTCCAAGTCAATTTTGTTCTTCAACCCTTCAAATCTCAAATTGAGACAAATCTTGAGGATTCAAAGTATTTAGATTCGTACTTTCTCATCAAAATTGTACCTCTAGCGCCCCCTAAAAGATAAACTTCAACTCTCTATTAGGGCAGCACCACCTTGAAGATCATCTAGATGAAGTTCTTCTAGTATCTTTATTATTTTTAGAGATACTTCTACTTAGTATTGAACTTCATTAAGAGTTTAAAACTCAACCATATTTAAGTAACAATCAGCATTATGTAATTAGGATAGATTTTTTCGAATGTAGAAATTATCTACTTACTGAATGACTTGTTGTTTTTCATTGAACCCGTGAATTACTATTTTAGTAATGATATATAGGATTGTCATCATTGGTAAATCTTTTTAGCTTAAGAATTTCACCATCTTACTCCAAGTAGATATTATTAAATCGCTATTAAGAGGTTTAGTTAAAGGATCAACTAGATTCTCATTTAATCTAACGTAATTTAGAGAAATTATTCCACTCTTGATTAATTTTCTTACGTAGTCATGTATTAGACTAATATGTCTAAACTTTTCATTGTATACTTCATTATATGATTTTGCTAATGTAGTTTGACTATCGCACAAAATAGATATCGAAGATGTGTTCTTCGATCCTAAATGTATCTTAAGTCACTTGGCTTCTTTCTCGATGTCGGCTAATGCCACGAATTGAGGTATCATGGTTGAATGTGTTATGCTTGTTTGTTTCTTAGATTTCCAAAAAATTGTACCTCCTCCAAGAATAAACACTTAATCTTAAGTAGATTTACTTTTACCAGTGCTAAATATCCAATTAGCATTAGTAAATCATTCTAAAATAGCTGAAAATTGAGAATACTGTAGATCTAAATATTTAGTTTTCTTCTGATAATCAAGAAATCTCCCAATAGCCTTCAAATGTTCTTTGCTTGGGTTACTAGTAAACAAACTAAATTTACTAATTGCAAATATTATGTCTGATCATGTACATTGAACTGCATGCATAAGACTCCTTATAATACTTGCATACTCTAATTGATCAATATCTCTTCTATTATTCTTTATAAATTTAAAACTTTGATCAAAGAGGTACTAAACTATTTATGCTCAATTTTTTGAATTTATTAATCACATTCTCTATATAACGTGATTGACTTAAATAAAATCCCCCATTAGCTTTTGTAACTTTGATACCCAAAATGATATCCATTTATTCAAGATTCTTCATCTTAAATATAAGAGATAGAAATATCTTCGTTTATTTTATTTCATCTATATGATTACTTAAAATCAACATGTCGTTGACATATAAAAAAATAAATACTACAAAATTATCATATAATTTGGAATTTATGTATTTATCTACACTATTATATCGAAACCAAATGAAAAAATAACCTCAAAAATTTCACATTATTTCTTTGGTGCTTGTTTTAAACTATATACTAATTTTACTAATTTGCACACTCTGTGTTCATTTTCAAGTAGTACAAGCCTTTTAAGTTGTTTCATATAAATCTTTTCATCGAGAAATCTCCGTTTAAGGATGTCGTTTGACATCGATTTGATGAACATGCAAGTCAAAATAATATCATTCATATGAATGCCAATGCGAATAACATCCTAATTGATGTTATTCCAGCTACAGGTGCATATATATATATATATATATAATATTTCCTTCTTTTTGTAGATAACATTTAATTACTAATCTAGCTTTAAAAGTATTAGGAGAACCATCAACATTATATTTTCTCTAAACACCCATTTACAACCAATAGGTTTAGAACCGGTAGGTAAATCGATACGTTCCTACGTATTGTTTGACATATTTGAATCCATTTCATGTTTAATTATATCTTTCTAAAAGATATTATCATAAGAAGCCATAGCTTTTTTATAGGTTTTATGATCTATTTCCACTTATGGAACAAAAGGTATTGTTCTAACAATATTTTTCTCATTTTCTTCTACTAAGTAAAGTGAAATAAGTTGATAATCAATTTTATCCAATCTTAAATTCTTTTCTATCTGAGTTCTTTTGCTTCTTCGAGCCTCATTAGATTTATCAACATCTTTAGAAGATATTTCATTTTTTGTTGCACTGGAGATAGGATTCTCTTTATGAGTTTTCTTTAATTCAGAATTCGAGAATAGTAAATTCTCGAAGAACTCTACGTCATTAGATTCAAGTATCACATTGGTCTTCAATTTAATAGTATATATGCTTTGCTATTACTAGCATATACAACAAAGACACATTTGATGCCTCTTGAATCTGACTTGGTCTTTTAGGGTCCGTGTTCTTACAATATGTAAAACACACTCACACTTTGAAGTATCCAATGTTTGACTTTCTTCATTCTCACAATTTATAAAAACCTTTGTGAATTTGGAATGAATCATATTTAAATATTTTACATGTACTCAACAATCTTTCACCTCGCTAGTTAAATGGTAACTTAGCATAAGTTAACGTGACATTTATCATTTTAACTAATGTTCTATTTTTTTTTTCAGGTAAATCATTTTATTTGGATATCCTATGTGCATAACATTGATGTATTATGCATTGTAATAATTTCTTGATTGTATGGAATGATTTGTTTTGTCTTGTTTCAATTGTGTTTAGAAATGGAAAAATATCTCCTCTATATAGTTTTTCGTCAATACACAACGAAAATGCCTCAATGATTCATGAAAAGTTAAGGTTTTTTATAAAAAGTCACTAAAAAATAAACTAGAAATCCAAACTGTGAGGCTGGGCGATCGCCCATCCTTAAGGCCAATTTTCTTGATTTCCACGTTTTCTTCCGGTTGTTTTCGTACTTACTTGATATACTCATATGGATGTTTGTTAATTCCAAATCACTTATTATTAAATTATTGAACAAAATTACAATATTACCTCATTGTTATTCTTATTAGTTACCGATTATTATCATCTCAGTAAATAATACTAAATAAAATAATTGCAAGAGGGAATACATTAAGAGCATGTGATTCAATACATTCTATGGATTTTCATTTAGTCAGCGCCTAAGTTGAAAGACTTGTTGTCTGCTGGCGAATTGATGTCCAAGTCCAAAATGATCTCCAATTACACTTTCGATAAACCAATACTAGTGTATATCTTTTACTTTTTTAAAATAAAAACAAAAACACATCTTGTAATACACAAGAAATATAATATTGTTGAATCACTGTGTCTGCAAAGCTCTTGGATCTAGATGAAGCAATTCACAATGTCTTCTTTTCTTTACCACCTTAGCTTGATAGAATCTCTATGAGATTGCATTTGATTGTAATTATTTAGACACCGTTTATTTTGCCATGTGACAAGCATATTTACTAAAGTATTCATGATGCTACAACTTAGACGCATCTAACAAGATTTGAAATCTAAAACAGCAACATTCCCAACATCTAAACACTACTGTAGCATGATTACGATAAATCTTGATATCATATGGATTAGATCAAGCAAACTTTTTATTTCACAAACTTATATACATGCTTAGGACATGTTTAGCATGTTACTACATTGCAATAAATAAAATAGTTAAGTAGTTTTTCAGCATTAAATACTCTCGAGAGACGTAAAATAGTCTTTTCAAACAGGCTAAAAGTGTTTGCAAATTGACACCACAATCGAAATTAAGCATGTCAAACACCACAATAGGTTCTGATAGCACTGTCAAGTCTCCTGTTTTCTTCTTTGTCGTAAAAGTCAAGAAATTTGACGTGATCAAATGGCTTATACTGTAAGGGGTGCTCCTCATCAATTAATTCTTCTGGAGTTTGCACTATTTCCTCTATGAATGAGAACTGACCAATGGAGTACCGTACTTCTTTCCCTTCCATAGTCACTTTGTGATGGGGAGATTTTATCCTGTTGTTGCTCCAAGCCTAGTTCAAACAAAGAAATTAAATTTAAGTAAATGTCACTCTCTGTTAGCTCTTTAATCAACTAAATGTTGTTGAAGACATGATTGAAATATATAAATAAATTTATCACCTTTTTAACAACTTAACATTTTATATTATGAGCAAAGATTCTGAATTCAAGTCATCGTAGTGCATTTACTAAAATTGTGTATCCGCTAGGGTTTTGATCAAAAACCTACTATGGCATGCATGTGGTCATGTCGAAGACATTTAAATAAATATATTTGTTCTCTCAAACAATTTAAACTTTTACTACTAGAATGTAATATACCTACCATAATCGCATCGCCTGCCATAACTACGATAGACGACGAAGACGAGAGCTCAACACCAAACCACTCACCATCCTTTGCTTTGATCTCCAAACCATTTACATGATTTTGATGAATTGTGGACATGAAACTCTTGTCTGTATGGGAGACAAACCCCATTTTACTTTCATTAACTTTTGCTTCTCTGTACTTCATAACTCGACAAAGATAATTAGCTGCCTTGATGTGGGAATCAAAGTACTTCTCTACCCCGTAGCTCTCGAATACCATCCTTACCACAATTTGTTCCAATTCTGCTGCTAATTTAGTGTATGGCAGAAGTTTTTCACTAACAGATAAGTAGAAAACAAAGAGTTCAAAAAAAATTAACAAAGAAACGATACTAAAATATGTACATTACCAGCATCAACGAAATAAAAAAAAATCGGCATTTAAGGCATCGAGGATGCCGGCTTTTTAGTATTAAAATAACATTTTCAGAATTTTTCTTTCATTTTCTTTTTGTTTTTTTACTGAATTAAGAAAAGTGTACCTGAAGACATCATTTCCATTAGGCCACATGACTTTGGTGAAACTTTGGATTCCTTCAAGTGTATTGGCATCATCAATACCCATGCTTTCATAGAGAGGAATAAGAGGTATTTGACCCACATACCCATACAAGGGTTTAGTAGACCTATTTTGGACTTTAATTTCAGTGGGAAGATTAAAAAGTTCCTCTAATGCATGAAAAACTCCATCATTTAATTCTAAGGAAATTTTATCATAGGATGCCACAAAACAACCATATTCTTCTAGGGCTGAAATCACTTCTCTGCATGCGTTAGACCATGATGCTGTCCCAGGTTTCAAGTTATCATATGTGAATTCAATGATAGGGAGTTTGTGAACTTTGAGAGAACCCATGACTTTTTGTGTGTGTGGGGGTGTGTGAATGTCCTCAGAGACAATTAGTGAGATACACTATAAAGAATTAATTATCCAAGTACTTGACTAAAGAGTTTATGTAAACAATTTATTATCAAAAGTTTAATATAAAACCAATTTAATTAAGTCATTTGACGTTCTAATCTTGGAAGCTACTATTGACGACGTGGATGTGCACAACATGCGAGCTATCGTTACTAGAAAAGGTCATGTTGATCTATGACAATCAGGTTATATCTGTACTATAAAATTGGTTTACTAGTCGAAACTAATCAAAATGACAAAGTGGGTGATGTATGATTTATTTTTTTCCTATTTATGTTTTTTCATGTGTTTTATAAGTAATATGTTAGAATTAGGGTGGGACTCGAAATCTTTTTTGAAAATAATTGAGAGTTCTAATTAAATTGCACATTAAAAAGAATTCTATTTGGAATGTTATTGTGAAATTTTATTCAAGCTTACTTGATGAATTCTAATTGAAATTCTACTTGAAAACTCAAGTGGGAGTAGGAATTTGTGTTGCACTTGTAGAAGGCATTGGGATGAAGAAAATCAAGTTTTTGAAATAAAGGATTCGAGAGTGGGGCTACGACGCCATCATGATGGAGCCAAGATATTTTTGGCCCGGGGCACAGTGCCATCGACGGGTGACACAATCGCCTGGCGTTTGTCCTTAGTGCTGTTTTTTGCCTCCTACTTCGTTTTGGGCTCTATTTATTACATTTTACTTCAACAACAATTGCAACTCTAGTATTGAGATTTGGACGTCCTCTATTTGTTCCCTATATATTTGGATTTTCATTATGATTTAGTAAGAAATTAGAAACATTGCAAATACAAATTTTTGTATTCTTTCTCCATATTATAATAAAATATTCATTCTCTACAAATTATTTTGTTCTTGTATTCTTGTGATCAATTATTACATATTATCGTTATAATCACTTATTTTCTCCAACATTTGGTATCGGATTAACTCGGTATTATCTTCGCTTTCACAACAAACTAGTATCAAAGCTTTTGGTGTCAAAATTCATGAGAAGATTGAGGTTTTGATGAAGTTAATAGGTCAACTTGATTTTTCGTAATGATAACTGTTGACCCTAAAAAATGATTCAACAGATGTCGGGCACGCTCTTGTCACGTCAAGCACAATTTCGGTGCGCTTTTGCCGAGACGACGACGATAGTCGGTTGAAATTGAGTGCGGGAAGCACTTTTTGGCAAGAGACGAAAGACATTCAGACTCTGACAAATGGAATGTGAGACAATTGCGCTAACAACAATCGTCGAATATGAATCCAAAATGATTTAAGTAATCACCATACGGGAATATGTCGAAAGATAGACGAAAAATATGTATGTGTTTGTGTATTATATCCTTGAGTTTGTATGGAGTTCNCAATTGCGCTAACAACAATTGTCGAATATGAATCCAAATGATCTATATAATCACCATAGGAGAATAAGTCGAAAGATAGACGAAAAATGTTTATGTGTTTGTGTATTATATCCTTGAGTTTGTATGGAGTTCTTCAGAGTTTTTATATATTCCCAATAGCTAATCGTTTTTCTTTTCTATCCAACCCATTTTAAGTTACAATAAGAACCTATTTATACTATGTTGACAGACATAGTATCCGTTGGATCAGAATCACGTGACCTCATCATCCTAATTGAGACTTCATATCGCTATCTATTCATGCATTTAATACATTGATAAGGGGTCAGTTGCCTTATACAGCAGGTTGACATACTGACAAACTTTATTACAGTGTTAAATCAATCACTTCTAAAAGATCTCTAAATCTATTATGGGGAACAACGTCGGCTCCAAAGCAGAATAAGGTATGTTTCGGTTCGAGGGCTTCATGCAGCTGGGAGGGACCTCTGCCTCGGAATTTTAGGACTTCGACCGGACTCGTTAGAAGGACCTCGTCAACTCTTCTGCTTGACCTCCCTGGTTCTCCGACTGATTTTGTCCACGTGGACTGACTATTTACGCACCTACCAACGTGGCAGTGTCAGCAGGACCTCGAAATTGAAGGGGGGTAACAATAACAATGAAGTATAATATTCCACTATTAAATTGTAATACAAGATTCTCTTTACAGCAGGTAAATATATGAGCAGTACTAGCTCAAATAGATTTGGACAACGTGTTGTTAGGATTTGACAAAATGCTCACAATTTGGACTTTGGAGGAGAAACATGGAGGGATCGAAATGCCCTATCTCAAATACATCTTCATATTTAAAATAATATTTTTCATGATATTTCGAAGGTGAAGTCAGCTGCTACATTATAGTTAAAATTAGAGCAATTATGCATGACGAAGAATCTTACTAGCAAACTGTATTTGAAGCAACGTCTATATTCTCATCGTATAACAGAAGCTACATCTTTTAAAGATCACCTAACTGTTTTTGAGGAAATCGTTGTTCATTTAGAAATCTTAGAGGTCAAATATGATGAAAAAGATTTGAAACTAACTTTATTGTGTTCATTGCGCACTTTTTACATGTCTTTTAGTTATATGATTTATAGTCGTGATACTATCATCATCGAAAAAGCATAATACTCTCTATTCAAAAGAGAAGATGAAATATCTTGTTGTATCTGAGAATTATATAGATGGTCTCATTGTTGATGGTGGTTCAACAAAAGGCAAGTCAAAATTTAATTTCAAATTTTATAATTATACCTAGAAAAAGTGGCACTTTATAAACAATTGTTATAAATTGCAGAATAAATCAAAATTGACTACAAATCAACAATTAAAAACTTCAAGGAAAGCAAGTATTACAAAAAAAAAATCCTAACAGTGATGGAGAGCTTTTACTTATATTTGACTACAACTCCAAACCTGACGAGGCTTAGATTTTTTATACAGTTTATATTTTTCATATGACTCCTAATCGAGATTTGTTTTTAACATATGAAAATATTTCAAAATTTGTTATGATGACCAGTAATAATATACCTTATTGAATAGATGATATTGACCGAGTCAAAATAAAGATATTTAATGGAACGATTAGAACACTTGATGCAGTAAGACACATTCTAAATTTGAAAAGAAATCTCATTTTTTTAAGTACTCTTGATTTAAAATTGTACAAGTATACCGTTGAAGGTTGAGTCTTGAAAATTAGTAAATGAGCTCATGTTTTGTTAAAAGGAAATAGAAAATCTCATTTATATATCTTATAATGTTGTACAGAATCTTTGAACAATCATCATATTTTAAGAACTCGAGTGGATTTGGAGTTTGATTCTATACCGTTGGAGTCTAATTTGGGGTCTTCTTTAAGGAATACATTTCAGTTGAATTTAGAAGTTATGGGTAAATCCGTCTTGCCATCATTATCGACGGTGTTATTGTATTCAATTGCTAGTCACAAACCCATTTTTTGCCATAAAATTCTACATAGGTACAATTATATTTATTTGGTTGATAGTTTGAATGCGGTTAAATGTGTTAATTCTAGCTAAGATCATTCTTTTAATGCATTCGGTTATGATTCTATTACATGACTTGTTTCAGCCTTGCTTAGTGGTCATTATATTACTTTTGTCCCTAGTTGGGGTAACAAAAGTGAAGAATATTTCCTGTTGGAATTTTTTATGGAGAAGTTCGTTTGTATTTTTTCATTGAAAATTCAAGCTTATTCTTTGTAGTAAAATTTGTCCAGATGGAGAATTTTTCTTTGAACTTTTGTTCATTTCAGTGGAATTCGTATCAAGATGGAGATTGATAGAATTTTAGTGTGACCCGAATTATTTATTGAAAATAATTGGAACTTTTAATGAAAATACACATTAAGAAAAATTGTATTTGGAATGTTATTATAAAATCCTATTCAAATTTACTAAGCGATTTCTAATTGAAATTTTACTTGGAAGCCCAATTGGGAATAAAAATTCGTGTTGGATTTGAAGAGGAAATTGGAAAGAAAAAAATTTGTTTTTGAAGTAAAGGACCCGAGATGGAGCCGGTGTGCCAAGATATTTTTGGCCCGACGCTGCGGAGCGCCTCCTATTTTGTTTTGGACTCCATTTTTTCCATTCTAGTTCAACTACAACTACTATTAGGGTATGAACGTCCTCTATTTGTTCTCTAACTATATATAAATGGATCATCATATTATGATTTAGTAAGAAGTTGGAAAAACATTATAAACACAAGTTTTTGCATTATTTCTCCATATTATAATAAAATCTTCATTCTATGCAAATTCTTTTGTTCTTGTGATCAATTACTTCATATTATAGCTATAATCTCTTATTTTCTGCAACAATGTGGTATTAAATTAATCCAGCAGCATCTCCGTTTTTCACAACATAATATATGAAACAATATTTATTGATGGAAATATTTTAAAAATCGGCTCGGGCGCTGATCTAGGTCAAGGATTAAAGAGTCAGATAAAGGTTGAACCGATTGTCAAAAAATTAAATAAATGGATAAATAACGGGTTTCGTT
>CAIGRN010115868.1:0-14813 GCA_903798345.1 Fraxinus anomala
TTTAGAGGCGTGAGCCTCATATTTTTAGCCTCAAAAATACCGCCTCGAGGCATACTACATGCGTCTCACAGTGAGTCGCGCCTTACCACCTTTTTAAACCATGTGTCACATGAATATTAATTTGAGAATTTATTATTACCAACTTAGTTTTGTTATGGAATTTTTTAAAGTGGTATATTACGAGCATATTTTTATATTTTTATATTCTTTTTGAGTTCTTTAATTGTTCTATCTTGAGGCTTACGCTTCACACCATGAAGCTAAAACAATTGATCCAATTAAGCCTTTTTAAACATCACTTTACTATACAAGTTACTATTATTATGTCATAAATAAACATCAAACGTAATTTAGCCCCTGTTTGAAACCCTTTTTTTTTCTCATTCTATTTCTCATTCTTTATTTTAACCACACATTCTATCAATAAAATAATATTATACATAAATCAAAAAATTCTTCTTACTTTTTAACCACACAATCTTCCATCAATCACTATTCCAAAAAATAAATTTCACCCAAAATGGGTGTCAAACAGGGGGTTAATTGCTAACAGCACTATTCCCTTGTATAGCCCCACAATCAATGGAACAAAGGCAAAAGAAAACATGGATGTAGAAGTCTAATATAGACGGGATTGTCTAGTATAACATGGACTTCACAATTTTGTTGAAGATTATTCACCATGCACGCATCCAATTCTTCTCATTGTTCCAGAACACTATTTGAAGCTTACACCTCAAATCCCACCTCACATGAGATTATCATAAACCAGCTCAAAACTCACACCTTCACTATCATTTGTGAGGCTTATTGCTTGACTTAGTGCAGCTTTCACCTCTATTTTATGTTTGTTTCTAAAATGGGTTTATTATGAGCATGTTATGTATTTTTGAATTTCTATATTCTGTGTTCTATCTCGAGGCTTGCGCCTAAAAGCGGGATAAAACGCTCCAATACACAACTAAGTATTTGTTAATATTGATCATTTGTGCATAAACTAGCCATGCAACTCCAATTTCGAATTAGATGCATGCACAAGTAAGCCATGCAACTGCTATAAACTTCAGACGCGTTACCATCAACAATAAAATCAACTGTAATCAAATCTAATGAATTATCAATTTGCATTGTACTTCAACAATCAAAGTCAATAGTTAGAAAGATTTTACCATCAATTTGAATATCTGAGGCACAAAGCTATAATATTGTCAAACCTCAAGTCATTTAACCATGGACAACTCAAAATAATAGTTATGAATAGACGTTCCAAACCAAACCAAACCAAATCAGAACCGAACCAAACCGAACCGAGCAATTCAGTTAGGTTCTACAAAAAAATTAATGGCTTTGATTCTTAGAACCAATAATCATTTGGTTCTGGTTCTAGTTCCAATTCTAGAACCAGAACCAAGAATCGAACTCAATTTTTATTATATATATTCCTTTTTTGCAAATCAATGAATAAAACAAAAAAAGAATCCAACTTTTGTTAGTGACTCATTCTTCTACATTAGTGAATCATTGTTACTAGACAATATTTTGTATGGGGATGGAACTTGATGTTTGTGTATTCAAATTATAACTATATTTTGTTTGTTAGTTTGGACTTTTGTGAATGAATTTTATTACACAATATTTCATTTCATGATTGATAATTTGAAGTTGAATTTGCTTAATTTTTTAAGTTTATTTTTGATTTAGGCATATATTACTTATGGATATAGTGATAGCTTTTAATTTGCATTTATTATCTGAAAGTTTAAGTAATGGAACCAAACCAAACCAGAACCGAATGGTTCAGTTTCGATTTGGTTCCATATCTCCATTATCAAAAAACCTATTGGCTTATAGTTCGATTCGGTTCGGTTCGACTCTCTTGGAACCAGAACTAAATAAAACCATGTCCACCCCTAGTAAGGAGACTGACAGAAATGTACGCTAAAACTCCCAGAAAAGACTTCAATCCCCTTTCTATGATCCCTGCAAATTGGGTTGAAATAAATTCCCTTTAACATATTCACAAGCCATTTAAAGTGCAAATTAGCACCTTAAGTAGCCAAAAGGCCCAAAACTAATATATCCACTCATGAACCAACTTAATTCCATAGGCCCCTTGAAATATAAAATCAAATAATCAACAAGTAATGATTACCATATCCTTTTCAAGCTTAGTCAAATAAACTAGTTACAACTTATGTAATCACACAAGGAATGCACTATTAGCCATTTGGAAAATAACAAAAGCCTACTTGAATCTTCTAAAAGAAAAAATTACAAATTGCCGTACCTCCAAAGTCCCAAGAAGCTGCCCTAACATCCTTTTATTCCGACTAACCAAACTAGGGTCCTCATTCTTAGGCAACACCCTAGGAACTTGTTCAGCCGGAGGAACGTCAAAGTCCTGGTAGCATAAAAAATACATCAAACATTAAAAAAGGGAACAACATTAAGTTCACTTTTCCTATACTGCATCCAACATATTATTTATTTCATTCAAAATTGAAGCCAAGAATAACATACCAAGAGATCCCAAGAAAAACATTAAAGGACATACATAATATTTACCGTTTTGGATGGCCACTGGCTACCAACACCTTGAGACCAATAGACCAGCATAACATACCAATAGATCTCAAGAAAAAAAAAAATTAAAGGATATACATAATATTTACCATTTTGGATGGTCTCTGGCTACCAACGCCACGAGACCAATCTGATGACCTTTTCTCACCCAGACTTGAACTAACATTCTCTCCACTGCCACTTCCTTCAACAGCTACATTTTTCTTTCTCATGTCTTTCACGGCTTCAGAACCTTCCCCAGTTATTTCCCATTCCTCAACCTTCAAACCGCAAAAAATAAAAATTCGACTTGTACAGAAAAAGAATCCCAATTAACTTAAGGGTTTCAACGACAAAGGTTTTCCCACACACCTTCACAACAGCTGAAGACAGTTTCCTTTTTGCCGGTGGCTGGTCCTCAGAATCATTTCTCTCCGCCTATACATCCAATTAAAAAACCAATAAACAAAACAAAGAACTGCAAACATTTAACTTATTGCGTTTAAGAGGAAACACTCACAGGTCGAACAAAACCACGCTGGCGACCGCCGTTGGTGGAAAAATTCCTCGGTCCGGCGCCCAATAAACCACCTCGACGAATTCCCCTGGGATCGCGAAGCCGCTCTGTAATCTGTGCACTTAAAAAAAATTTTAAAAAAAGGCGGGGGCAGAAAAAGAACTCAAAAATATAAGTTGAAATACACGCATTAAAATGCATAAATAGAAGCAATACCTCACGCCTTTGACGGTGGAGTTCATCGATCTCTTTGCGAAGCACTTCCTCTGTCTTCTCTGCTACTTCTGTGCTGCCCATTGTGCAGATGTGTGCGTGCACTTGCAAAACCCTTGCTATTAATTTTAATGGATAAATTCTGCTTATGTTTGGGTACAATTTTTTTTTGCACATTTCATTTAAAATGTTTGGTTAAGCCAAATATTTGTTTAAAACGTCTTTACATTCATTTTTTTTTAATTAGAAGGACTAAATATATAAAAAATAAAAAATACAATTTGTAAATGACTAAAATATTATTGTATACAAAAGGACATTATTGTCTTAAATCCCATTTCATTTTCCTTTTAACCTAATTGAATTCCGCTTTCATTTCTTCTACAGAAATCGACTCTACAGGTATGCAACCCATTTTCATTTTTTTCATTTTCTCTACGTAATGAAACAATAAGCTCTACATTCTCATTCCTATAAACACTCATTTGGTTGAAATGAGTAATAAAATCTTGTGACATTCTTGTTGGGCATTTGGAGAAGAAGAAGGTATTATAAATTTTCAATATTTAAGTTCTTTTCTTTCTCTATTTTTTGAATCATTTCTTCATGTTGTTATATATATATTTATGAAATTTATTTGTCAACAATAATTTTGAATTCATTTTATCATTGGATTAGAAATTTGATAAGTGTTACTTCCCAACATTTTTCTCACTACCCCTTATATGTATTAATTGGAGTGAAATGCAAGTTGGTAAAGGTGTGGTTCGCTATTCTTTTCGTTGTTCTACTGTAAAACATACATTTGATTTTCTTCTGTACATAACGACTTAAATATCATTTTCTGTAATACATAACGATATACATATCGTTATTAGTATTGTAAGATGTTTGAAATTTGATGAAATTTTTATGTTGAATTATAGTTCTGGACACTGCGGATATGGTATGGATATCAGTTTGTTATCTAATTGAATACAAGCAGTCAGTTGAAAGTGCATGAAAATGGAAATATGCAGAAAATGGCAAAGGGAAAACAACGCAATTCTTATTGCGAAAACAATTTCTTATGTGGAATTGTATGATAAAGTCAAAGATGTGTTGAATGGCGATACAATGTTGTACAAAATAGAGATTTTAGCTCTCGTCCCTATAATATATACAGCTCCAACTACTCCGACCATCATTGATTGTGACAATAATGTGGAGTGGTTTGTATTTGTCTGTAGAGAAATTATTTTTTGTGTAACCCTTTCAAATGATGTTGTTGAAAATCAAGAAGAATTTGGTGATAAAGGACGTTTATTACTAATAGAGGATGGAGAACAAATTATAAATATGAACAGCAAAGAGGAACATGTTCGAATAAACAACGATGGTAACCATGACAATGGTGATGAAATATTTGTAGATCGTAATGGTTTTGACGTAAATAAAGATAGTCCCCGAAGAGTATATGGCGAAGATAATTATCCTGTACCAGGCGCCAATGATGTGGTTATACATGGATGAACCATGTACTCAAATTGTATCTACAAGTGTAAGTTCGCTTCGTTGTGGAACATCAGTAAGAATTCCGGAAAATGAAGATGCCCAAGTCAACCAGTTGTTTCCATCAAAATATGATCTAATATCTAAATTGCAGTTGCTGGCTGTGAAGTGTCACTTTGAATACAAAGTTAAGAAGTTAAATAAGAATACTTATACAATTATTTGTATTGATAAAAATTGCAAGTGGCGCTTACGAGCTACCAAGATCGTAGAAAGTCCTATTTTCGAAGTTCAAAAGTACAATGGTCATGTCTGATCCACTTGCACAGGCCAAGTAGCTAGTATTGAAACTTGAGGTTGTAATATTGTTGTAACTTGTAGTTTTATGATTTTGTACTTATTCAAAGCACAAAAATGATTTTTTAGATGTTGTAGTCATTGTGCCATTAAAACCTTTTTGTACTACAGGAATGGAATCAAAGTCATTACACGATTCCGTGTTTATTTGTTTTTCCAGATTAAAGGCAAACGACGTTTGCATCGTCAAATTGATGTAAATTTCGTTCCAGTACAAAAATACACTCATTCGAAAATCGATAGTGAAATTGTTCTTGAGACACAAAAAGATATAGAAGTCGTTTCAGTACGAAAATTACACCGACTAACATAACGATATTGAAATCGTTCCTCAAGTAGAAAACAATTTAGATATCGTTTCGGCATCAAATACACTGCATTATTGATTTTCGTAACGACATTGATATCGTTCATGGGTCACAAAACGTTATAAATGTCTTTTCAATACGAAAATTACACTGATTAACATGACGATATTGAAATCGTTTCTAAAACACAAAACAATTTACATATCGTTTTAGTATGAAATACACACTACTTCGCTGACCTTTTCTTTGTAGTGTTAAACTCAAAAAATAGCGTAACGATATCCATATTGTTTTAATACAAATTTGACGAGTTTGGAATCGTTGTAGTTCAAATAATAGCAACAACGACATTGATATCGTTTCATTTCATTCAAAACGACATCCATATCATTTCAGATAAAATCATAACTAAAGCGAAACTTATGACGTTTCCTTTCTTATCAAACGACAATGATATTGTTGTAGTGTTAAACCCACCAAATAACGTAACGACATCATATCGTTGCACAACATATTTGACGAGTTTGAACTCATTTTCGTTGAAATCGTAACTAAAACGATATAGATGTCATTTCTTTGTACTGAAACAACAATTATATCGTTGTAGTGTCAAATACACAAAAGAATATAACGACATACAAATTGTTTCAATGCAAATTTGACGAGTTCGACATCGTTACGGTTCAAATAACAACTACAACAAATTTTACATCGTTTCTTTACATTTAAAATGACAATTATATTGTTAAGCTTAGAAATGACGATTCAACCGTCCATGACCACCCCCACATACGTTCATCGTACGTAAGATGATAAAAATAGCTCATCAAGCGAATTCGATCTCACTCAACAGAAACAATGGGAACATTTATATTTCATAATTGTCTACCACCTTTGAGTTGTTTCAATAGAAAGAAAGTATCTCATTTTGCTCTTGCTGAGCCATTCGAGTGCCATCAACCCCCTTGATGATTCTTTCGATCATCCTACATATGCTAGAGGTATGTCGAATGATTGTGGACGTTCGAATAGTTTGGTATGAAAAGAAACGACATCAATGTCGTTTTAGTTACGATTTTAACTGAAACGAGTACGAAATCGTGTTTAATGAAAGGAAACGATATCAATGTCATTTTTGTTATTATTTGAACTGCAACGATTACGAACTCGTCAATTTTGCATTGAAACGATATGGACGTCGTTATGTTATTTTGTTTGTTTGACACTGCAACGATATTATTGTCGTTTTAGTGCAAAGAAATGACATCTAGGTCGTTTTAGTTACGATTTCGACGGAAACAAGTTCAAACTCATCAAATTTGTTCTGAAACAATAAGTATGTCGTTACGTTATTTCGTGGGTTTAACACTACAATGATATCATTATTGTTTGATACGAAAGGAAACGACATAAGTTTCGTTTTAGCTATCATTTTGGCTGAAACGATTTGGATGTCGTTTTGAATGAAAGGAAACGATATCAATGTCGTTGTTGTTATTATTTGAATTATAACGATTTTGAACTCGTCAAATTTACACTGAAACGATATGGATGTCGTTACGTTATTTCGTGAGTTTGACAATACAAAGAAAATTTCATTAAAGCAGTATATATTTAATACTGAAACGATATGTAAATCGTTTTGTGTTTCAGGAACAATTTTAATATCATTATGTTAATCAGTGCAATTTTCATATTGAAACTACATCTATATCGTTTTGTGACCCAGGATTGATATCAGTGTCGTTATGAAAATCAGTGAAGCGGAGTGAATTTGATGCCGAAACGATATCTAAATCGTTTTCTGTTTCAGAAACAATTTCAATATCGTTATATTAGTCTGTGTAATTTTCATACTGAAACGACTTCTATATCGTTTTGCGTCTCGGGAACAATTTCATTATCATTTTTCAAATGAGTGCATTTTTGTACTAGAATGACATTAAATACTTTGTGCCACAGGAACGAAGTACATATCATTACGTGAATATGCATTATATCAACACCCTGGACATGTACAATATATAAATTCGAAAGATATAAAAGGGCACGAAAATATGTAATTTTCAATTCTATTCAATATCCATAATAATTACAGTTGCAAATGCACTAACTAGTAGCTAGGCAACATCCTAGAAATATGTACATTTATAGAAATAGCAACTACTCCAGCAAAAAGAACAAGGTCCAAACAAAATCTTATCAAAATATTAATAAATATAGCAAACACAATCTAAGGCTCGAAGTTCTAAGCCAACAACTCTGCAACAAATTTCTTCCGCCATATTGGTACATAATCCAATCAAATTGCATTTACGTCCATATTCGCTTGCAGAAATTCTATTTATTTCAATGTGAATATCCCGCGTGCCTCTGAGTTCTTTACCACCCGAGAGCAAATGGTCCCTTGGATGCGCGCATGGCTCCCTACGCCATGCCCACGCTGTGCAAGTTTTTTAGCATAACAACTTCTATATCTTTTTATTGGTCTATAATGATTTCAACGTCGTTATGAAAATCAGTAAAGCATTGCGTTTTGGTACTGGAACGACATCTATATCGTTTTATGGCGCACGCACAATTTCAATGTTGTTATGTAAATCAGTGCAATTTTCGTATTGGAACGACATCAATATCGTTTGTGTCTCAGAAATTTTTTTAACATCGTTATGTAAATCGATGCAATTTTCATACTGGAACGACATCAATATCGTTTCGTGTCTGGGAATGAAGTCTATGTCATTATGTAAAACAGTAGTTATATTTTCTCGTAAGGACCTAAATATTGTTTAATTGGTCCGAAACGATATCAATATTGTGGCATGTATGATATTTAAATTTTAAAGTTTCTTAAAGTTTCAAAAGTATTAAAATATGTAAAACTTCAATTCAATTTAATTAACCTAGACAAATAAAACAAAATAACTACATAACACCGTCAAGCATCAAACAAAATAACAAAAAACAATATAATGCTCGAAGTCCCATGCCAACAACTCTACGGTCAATTTTTTTCGCCATATCAGTACTCAATCCAAACTAATTGCATTTACATTCGTATTTGCTTGAATAAATTCGATGTACTTCAAAGTGAATATCTCGCAGTAAGATCTACAAAATCGTTGTGAAGTTACGTTAGTTCTCAAAACTAAAATAATACAGTACCTAACAAATATAATATGTGTCATCACTTGTGACATGAACTTTTATCAGCAAATGTATAACTTCCTGCAGACGCATAATCTTTGGCAGTATATATTGTAAAATTAAGAGTGAATATATGTATTACTTCAACAAGTAGTTTTGTTATTGTGCCATAAGATAAATGGATTCCATTCCATGGTAATTAATGAAGGGATATAGTAGGATTATACCATACAATGCACTTGTGAAAACTGTTTTTATACAGTATAAATTCAGAAATTCTCGGAATCTACAAGATGCCATATAGTAAAATAGGCACCGAAAATATTTACTTCCATTCACATCATGTTAGGTAAGAAACAAATATACCACATTCAATATTTCCCAACCATTTACCGTTCAATGCATGACAAAACAAAGTAGAAGCACAGATCCGTCTTTCCACATGACGGAGACAAACAAATTTTTTGTTAGTTGGTAATTGAAAATAATGCACAGTTGAGAACAATAACTTCCATAACCACTGGCAAAATAGAAAAATTAGCACATTAATCTTCAAGACAGATGGGTGACATGGTTATTAAATAAAACAAAATCAGAATATTCAAATACAATCTTCTAAATCAGTAGAAATTTTACAACTTCATTCAACCAAACTATTTTCATCATGTTTGGGGAGTGTTTATAAACAATTTAAATTATAAATACATAAAAATAAATGGTGAATAAGTGGGCAGTGCTTGTAAATCTCAAGTTTGACCAGTTATAAAAAGTCTATAAATATTAGCCAAACATATGTAAATAATGTAGCACTTTTATAAAAAGAACATTTGCTATAAAATCAAATCAATCAAATACACAAAAGTGAACGAGATATTCAGTAATCAGACAAAACATCAGTCATTCCACTAAACTCATTTTATCCACTGCTCAAGAGCTCAAATTTCCACAAAATTACTTTAGCAAACAATAAAATCAATCAAAAAATAATAAAAATCATCATATGGATCCAGATGAAATGTCATTCCATTTTTGGTCATTGACATCCTTTGTGAGAAAATCCAGAACAGTAAGTGTATAATATATAAGCATGGATGAAATGAGTATTAAAATTTTTCCACGTCCACACATTCAGATGCAATTAGAATAATATCTAAAGTTTTGCAGAGTCTCATTTCCTATGAACTTAATAGTTCAAAATACAAAAAACTTAATTGATTTAATCAAATGTATGGATTTCTGTGAACTTTAAAATTCAAAATCTAAATGTGAAAAGAAGAATACAAATTTCGAACCTCAAAACTCTCTCTCAACAATCGCCGCCTTGGTAGATATCAATGTCTTCGTTAAATTCAAAATCTTCCACAATCGTTGCTCTCACAAGAAGGAGAAGATATGATTTTTGATGTCAAAGAGAAAATGAGTTTTGGGAATTTGAAGGAGACGAAGGTTTTCAATTTTAATTTGGAGAAGAATATGATTTTTGACGTGAATGAAAGACTCAATTCATTCTTCAATTTGATTTTACAAGAAAGGTTAAAATGGTCTTTTCATACTTTTAAATAATTATATTTTATTTTATTTTAGAGAATTTAGTCAAAGGCCATTTACACAAATGGAGATTGAGGGGGTGGCCATTTGAACTCATTCCCCAATTTTTTTCGAAGCTCTTTTTCAACCGCACATTTTCCCATGAAATAATTTTACACTTAAATTGAAGACTTTTTATTTTTGAATCACTCATTCTCAAAAAATTTATTATTCCAAAATACATTTTTAACCAAAAAATAATGCTCAAATAAGGGCAGTAACTTGAATTACGGCCATTTAGCATGACTTTTGAAAAATTAAAAATCGAGTTTTAGAAATCTAAAAGTTCTTTTTGAACTTTTTTTTATGAAAATATTTTTTTTAATTAGAAGAATATTTAGAGGAAACTGAGACCCATTTGATATGACTTTTGAAAAGTCAAATTGAGTTTTTAAACCCATAAGCTACTTTTAAACTCGTTCAACTAATTTTATAAAAGTAGTTCTTCTAAATAGAAAACATTTTAGAGGGAGACGATGCAATATGGCTTCCTCTAAGAGTACTTTCGATATATGAAACCTTTTTAACAATTAATTTTTAAACAAATATTAACGTTGCTCCGTATAAAAGCTTTTCTACAAAAAAACAAAAGTCTTGCTAAAAGACCATGATTTAATGGGGTGTCCTCTAGAAACACTTTTGGAATAGAAATTTTTTTTTAAAATTAATATTCAAACAAAATTTAAAATAACTTCCTCCAAAATCTCTTTTATCATAAGTAAAAACCATGTCAAACGATCCTATGTATTTACATTATCGTTTGGTACTAATGGGCCTATAGGCCCGCCCTTGTTTGCGTAGGATTAGGACCATAATGGGCCGTCACGAGTTGTGCTTGACTAGTTTGAGGCTTGTTTATGATTCCATTAGACGGTGTACCCTAACAATATCATTTTTGAAAAATCATGTGAAAAGTAATTACAAAGTATAAAATACTATGAGTATGTTTGAGTCTCATTCTTTACCTAAAATATGATTTAAAATAGTGATTTAATGGAGAATGTGTGTTAAAAAATAAGAAAAAAATTTGAGTTTGCATGTGTTAAAAAATAAGAAAAAAATTCGAATGCACCAATATAACTTGCAATAGACTTCATTCTTTCTCTATACCTCATTCCTATCTAGAATAAAGCAATGCGATTTTTTCAGAATTTCGAATACACCAATAATACTTGCAATAGACTTCATTCTTATCATCGGAGCACGTAGTGGAAATCATGTTGAGAATGATGTTGCTACTATCAATGGACTGAGGAAGGCAAACCTTTTGCTGTCATTGCTCTTCTTCTTCTTCCCATTTTCAGGACTGCATCCATTCCTTATGGGTTTTGATTTAACGTGGTTGTAATACTCCAATAGTTGGCAAACTTGTACTGATGTGAACTTAAAGCCATGAAATGCTTTCAATTAACGACTGAGTGATCTACAGTTGGATCTCATCCTTTATTCTTGGGTTGATAATGTAAATGTATTGTTTGCTTATACAATAGCAAATAACTTTCTGCTATTACTTCATAGGCTTGAGCTTTTATGTTTTTCTTTTCCTTTTTCCTTTTCCTTTGATCTACTACTAATTTTATGTAAATTTATCTGTAATTAAACATTGATTGTTCATTTTCGTTGACCTTTTTAGTTATTGTAGGTTGGAAGGGGAGTGGAACATTCCTAAGGCCTCTATAATGCAAAAATATGTCAAGATTGGCTGTGCATTTACCTTTTGGTTTGAAGATGTTATGAGGCTATTAATTGATTAAAAAGGCATTATTGCTAACATGTTATTGTTAATTCGAATGCTTCATCATTGCATATAAACGTGTTGGCCAAGATGAATTTTCGACTGTAATTCGAATGTTCATTTATATCATTTGTTTGCTCGCTGTCAAAAGCATTTATGGTCTTCTTGCTTCACTGATTGTTGTGTAATGGATGTCAAGCTCAGAATTTTTTTGCTTTACTAAAGATGTCAACTTGTGTAGATTTGTATTGAGATTTGATAATCTGGTGATGAATGAGTTCAAGGGGAAATAAAAGTGATGGTGACACCCTTTGAAGTAAATTTAATGACTAGATTGACAAAAGGGATTAAGTGGCCTTTTAGATGAAACGAGATCATGATGGCATGGGCATTCGATGATTCTTTATCTCTGCCATTTTCGAACACGAGACTTTTGAACAAAAAAGGGTCCAAAGTGAGGCGGAAGTATCAATGACACGTAGCACTTAGTTAATTGCTCTAATAAGATACTACGACTTTTCATATTCACATTCTCATTCTCGCAAACACATTTGATGCATCAATTGAATTGATTCAAAAAAAAAAAATATGAGTTAAATGCAAGATTAAAACAAGGTTAAATTCTTATATTTAAGTTTTCAAAAGCAAATATATATGCATCTACTTAATTGCTCCAATGAAATACTGTGACTTTTTCATAGAAAAGTATCATCAGATTCTCATTCTCGCAAATATCTTGTATCCATCAATTGAACTGATTCAAAAAAATATGAATTGAATGCAAAATTAAAACAAAGTTTGAATTCATATATTTAAATTTACAAAAATAAACACATATACATCTAGTTAATCACTCCAATGAGGTATTGCGATTTTTTCAGTGAAAAATGACAGAATGTCACTTTTTCACATTCTCATTCTCACAAATACCTTTGATGCATCAATTGAATTGATTCAAAGAAATATGAATTGAATGCAAAATACAAAATTAAAATAATGTTTGAATTCTTATATTTAAATTTTCAAAAACACACGTATACATCTAGTTAATTACTCCAATGAGGGATTGCGACTTTTTCGAAAAATGTCGCTTTTCCACATTCTCATTCTCGCAAGCACCTTTGATACATCAATTGAATTGATTCAAAAAAATATGAATTTGATGTAAGATTAAAGCAAGATTTGAATTTGTATATTTAAATTTTCAAAAATACAGAAGTATGCATATAATTAATTGCCCTAATGAAATATTGTCACTTTTTTAGAGAAAAATGACGGAATGTAACTTTTTCACTTTCTTATTCTCGCAAACACCTTTGATACATCAATTGAATTGATTCAAAAAAATATGAATTAAATTTAAGATTAAAACAAAGTTTGAATTCGTATATTTAAAATTTTTAAAATATACACGTATGCGTCTATTTAATTGATTCAATGATGTAATGCGACTTTTTCAAAGAAAAGTAATAGAATGTTAATTTTTCACATTCTCATTCTTGCAAGCACATTGTATGTAATAATTGAATCAAATCAGAAAAAATAAGAATTGAATATAAGATTAAAACAAAGTTTGAATTCGTATATTTAAATTCTAAAAAACACACAAGTATGCATCTAATTAATTGTTTCAATGAGATATTACGACTTTTCAGAGAAAAGTGACACAATGTCACTTTTTTCACACTCTCATTCTCGCAACTACCTTGGATATATCAATTGAATTGAGTAAATATATATATATATATATATATATATATATATATTGAATGCAAGATTAAAACAAGCTTTGTTTGTTACTTATAACAAACAATCCTCACAAGTATTAACCTCACCAATCGATGCAATGACTTGCTTATTCAATTGATATTTACAGATGCTTATGAGATGGTATAGGAATCTTGTTTCAACTCTCTAATATAGCTTATTCCAATATATTACATTGTAAACATCCTAAAATCCATAAAAGTCTCAGAACCAGAAAACAATCCAAATCTTCAATGCACAATCTGACTCTAATATAGAAGGTCTTCAGAAACCTGGTGATCAATCAACCCTCCTCACATATTTCTTAACTAAGCACTTCCCAGCAAGCATCGTGTACGAAAACTCTCAACTTAAAATAACAGAATTGAGGAACTGATCAAAAAATTCAAAACATGAAAACTTGTCATTTTTATTTGTTTATTTTCAAATTTGGGGAAGAAAAATTTAAAGAATAGGTAGTTGAAGCAACAATTGATCATGTCTGTGCTTTATTTGTGGAAGATTTCCTCTTTTTTCCTTCGATTTTCCTTGATTTCTCGAGCTTGGTTTATGTTTGAGCGTAAAAAATACTTACAAAATTAACTATTTGCCATTTAACCCAATTTTGTCACAAATTTTCAAAACCATCCCAAATTTAGGGCATTTGTGTAAGTTGCCCAATCAATTATTGAACAAGTAATTAAAAAATAATTAAAATCAATTAATAGCCTTACAATCATTCAAATCAAACAAGCAAGTAGAGTCAAAATCTAAAAATTAACGTTAAAACTTCAAAACATAGGATTTATCGTTATTTTAGCATCTAGACAATTACTTGAGCATCACAAACACAATTTCGAATAATAATACATCACTTGGATTTCAATTGTAGAAAGATACATAAAGAAAAATAATTTTTTTAACTCTACAATCTTTTCAACAATTCTTAAATAATCTTCTTCTTCTTTCAAAATTCAATCAAATGTATTGAATTTGTGTATGAGTGTGTTTGTGAATCAAGACTTCCACCCTTCCTATGACGATGAAATATGTGTGTTTAGTTTTTATAAGGTCAAAACTCACGTAGCAATCTCATTTCATGTAGAAGTCGATCTTGATTAGGAAAGAAAATATTATTCGTCGCAAAGCC